>JANKKI010000532.1:0-227904 GCA_025175665.1 Cinchona pubescens | reverse complement strand
TCATTTTCAGTCTTATAATTAGGTGACCTCTTTCTCATTTGTCAAACTTATACGATTATATTTCACTTTTAAGGTAATAATATAAATATGTTTTAATAAGAATGGATTAAGAACCATTCGCTGGATCTATTCCTTGAAGATTTAGAAGTAATACATCATCAAATTTGATCGCAAAAAGAATAGAGAAATGAGGCCGATCAATCTTGCTTTACGAGTAAGGAAGAAGTTGCGATCGTTCGATATTGAGAGCCAACCGAAATTGACTAGCTGTTCTATGTTATGAATCGGAAAAGGAGAACAACACATAAAAAAATATTATGGAGATAATTAAGAAACTAGAAAGGTGATGTAATCGACATACATGTTGAAAAGATAAGAATATCTAATAACGGATGATATGCGATTAGATACGTTCATTTGATCTAAATCTTTTGTGGCACAATGATTAAGGAAGAAATTGTAATAGTACGATATTGAGAAGAAAGAAAGGGTCTAATCGTACTATATCTGTCTCTTATACACATCTAGATGTGTATAAGAGACAGGTACAGGATCAAGAACTAACAAAGTAGATCGAGTCATATCAGATTAAGAAATAGACAGGAGTTCTTATAAAAGTAAATCTCGTAACTCAAGATAAGAACTTAAAATGCGATTTGATTTGGCCAAATTAAGAACCATGAGTGATAACTATGCGTGGCCTCAGTTCTTAGAATAAGAACTAATTAGATATTCTTATCTTTTCAACATATATGTCGACTTGATTTAAGTTATGGAGTATTAAATCTGGTACGATTTGTTACATAGAACCTGTCTCTTATACACATCTAGATGTGTATAAGAGACAGATGCATAGTTATCACTCATGGTTCTTAATTTGGTATAATGACAAAGGAAGAAGTCATGTCGTACAATATTGAGAACTAAGAAATGCGACTAATCGAGCTATACAATGAACAACAAAGGAGACATAACATATGCAATTCACATAACAAAGAAAGGAGATTAGTCGTAAGATTACGAAATATGAGAGGAGTTCAATCATAGCACATTTGGAAAAGATATGAGATCAAATTTCACATTAAGAACATAAATATGTTTTAATAATATCTCATAAGAACCATTCAGCTGGACTCTATTCCTTGAAGATTTAGAACTAATACATCATCTAATAGCATTTGCAAAAGAATAGTGAAATAAGGCCGATCAAACTTGCTTTACGGGTAAGGAAGAAGTTGCGATCGTTCGATATTGAGAGCCTTTAAGAAATTGACTCGCTGTTGGTTCTTTTTCGAATCGCAATACGACTACTTCTCCTGCTATTATATTAGGGATCTAGATGTGATCTAATCGATTCATACATGTTGAAAAGATAAGAATATCTAATAACGGAATAAGCCTTTAATCGTGACTTAGTTAGACTAGTTCAGCTTATCATGTTTTATTAGATATTCTTATTCTTTTGAACAAATTTAATGATTTCTAATCTTCATTCGAAAAGAGAATGGAGGCTCTTATTAGCTTAATGATTAAGGAAGAAGTGTAATCGCAAGATATTGAAAACTATGAAAGTCAACTAATCGTAATATAGTGTGAGTCGCAAAAGGAGATACAATCAAACAAAATTGAGACCTAATAAAGCAGAAGTAGTCGTATTAGATTTAAAAAGAACCAAGAGCGGGTCGTAATCATTAAATATTCACATATATTTAAGAGTTACTTTCATAGTATTAAGATTGCATCTGATCTAGATGTGTATATAAGACAGTGACTTCACAATGACTAATTCATCCAATAGCATTTGCAAAAGAATAGAGAAATGAGGCCGATCAAACTTTCTTCTGATCTAAATCTGTTGTAGAAGAAGTCCCACACATGGTTCTCATATAGTCTAGACTAAGTCATTGATTAGGGTTCTATCATCCGTTATTAGATATTCTTATCTTTTCAACATGTATGTCGATTAGATTTCACCTTTCTAGATTTCTTAATTATCAACATGTATGTCAATATCGATATTAGATTTTATCATGATAAGCCCTTATCGTGACTTAGTTAGACTAGATTGAGAACCATGTGGGACATGCACAAAGATTTAGATCAAATGAATGATCTAATCGCATTCGAAAGAGAACGAGGCAACTATATTAGCTTAATAACTAAATCTTTAATGAATTCGACCCGGTCTTGGTTCTTTTTAAATCTAATACGACTACTTCTCCTTTATTAGTTCTCAATCTTGTTTGATTGTTGTATCTCCTCTGTCTCTTATACACATCTAGATGTGTAAAGGAGACAGTATTCGTATTAGATTTAAAAAGAACCAAGAAGATCGTATTCATTAAAGATTTATAATTAAGAGATTATCTAATCGTATAAGAAAAGAAGCGAGAAATGAGGCCTATTAATTATGCACACAATGATTAAGGAAGAAATTGTAACAGTACGATATTGAGAAGAAAGAAATGGTCTATGTCGTACTAATCATATTATCACCATGTAGATCTAGATTACAGTGTCTTAGAACTAACATAGTAGATCGAGTCATATCTGATTAAGAAATAGAACTGGAGTTCTTATAAAAGTAAATCTCGTAACTCAAGATAAGAACTTAAAATGCGATTTGATTTGGCCAAATTAAGAACCATGAGTGATAACTATGCATAAAAGAATAAGAACTAAAATATAATATGATGGTTTTGAAGAAATAAGTGAGAAATGAGGCCAAGTATACGTGCTTAATCACAGTGGAAGGAGTTGTACTCATACGATATACACATCTAAGAAATGGGACAAATCGTACAAGATTAAATACTAATAAATGGGATCCATAAGTCGCATAAGATTAAGAAACAAGAAAGGAGTTCTCAACAAAGTACATGTAGAAACATAATAAGTTCTAATAACTCATGAAAGCAACGTAAAATGTGATTTAATTATGCTAGATTAAGAACCAAGAATCAGTTCAAATTGAAAAAGACTTTGAGACAAAGGTTATTATCTAACCTTATTTGGAAAAGAACTGAGAAATGAAGCCAATTACACCTTGTATAATGACAAAGGAAGAAGTGATAATCGTACAACCTACTGAGACGACATCTAATAGCATTTGCAAAAGAATAGAGAAATGAGGCCGATCAAACTTGCTTTACGAGTAAGGAAGAAGTTGCGATCGTTCGATATTGAAGCCCCGAAATTGACTAGCTGTTCTATGTTATGAATCGTGTAAAGGAGAACACAACCTTGATATTAGAGCTTAGTTCTCATTCTTTTATACATAGATGTGTACTAATGAGACAGGGAAGAGCGGGTCGTATTCATTAAAGATTTATAATTAAGAGATTATCTAATCGTATAAGAAAAAGAAGCTGAGAAATGAGGCTATTAATTATGCTGCACAATGATTAAGGAAGAAATTGTAATAGTACGATATTGAGAAGAAAAGCGGTCTAATCGTACTATGCTATGACACAGTAAAGGAGATCTAATCGTACAGGATTAAAAACTAACAAAGTAGATCGAGTCATATCAGATTAAAAAGTAGAACGGGAGTTCTTATAAAAGTAAATCTCGTAACTCAAGATAAGAACTTAAAATGCGATTTGATTTGGCCAAATTAAGAACCATGAGTGATAACTATGCATTATTCTTTTATGCATAGTTATCACTATCATATCGAACTCCTGTTCTATTTTCAAGTCGCATAAGATTAAGAAACAAGAAAGGAGTTCTCAACAAAGTACATGTAGAAACATAATAAGTTCTAATAACTCATGAAAGCAACGTAAAATGTGATTTAATTATGCTAGATTAAGAACCAAGAATCAGTTCAAATTGAAAAAGACTTTGAACAAAAGATGATTATCTGACCTTATTTGAAAAATAACTGAGAAATGAAGCCAATTACACCTTGTATAATGACAAAAGAAGAAGTGATAATCGTACAATATTGAGAACTAAATCGATTGTTAGTTATACTTTTGAACAACAAAATGAGACATAACATATGCAATTCAGAACAAAGAGAGTCTCTTAGTCGTGTAAGATTATGAAATATGAGAGGAGTTCAAATCATAGCACATTTGGAAAAGATATGAGATCAAATTTCACAAGGTAAGAACATAAATATGTTTTAATAAGAATGGATTAAGAACCATGCGCTGGACCTATTCCTTGAAGATTTAGAACTAATACATTCATCTAATTCTTTTGCTTTTAGACATCTAGCAATGAGGCCGATCAAACTTGCTTTGATAAGGAAGAAGTTGCGATCGTTCGATTAAGTTCTTCTCTTGAGTTACGGATTTCACTTCTATGTTATGAATCGCTAAAGGAGAACAACACATGATAAAATATAAGGGAGATAATTAAGAAACTAGAAAGGTGATCTAATCGACATACATGTTGAAAAGATATGAATATCTAATAACGGATTCTAAGCCCCTAATACGTGACTTAGTTAGACTAGATTGAGAACCATGTGTGGGACACTGTACAAAAGATTTAGATCAAATGAATGATCTAATCGCATTCAAAGAGAAACGGAGGCAACTATATTAGCTTAATGACTAAGGAAGAAGTATAATCGTAAGATATTGAGAACGAAAGTCGACTAATCGGATAATTGAGTTAGGGAAATCATCATCAATTTCAGCAAGAAGTTGAGAACTAATAAAGGAGAAGTAGTAGTATAGATTTAAAAAGAACCAAGAAGCGAATTCGTATTCATTAAGATTTATAATTAAGAGATTATCTAATCGTATAAGAAAAATGAGAAATGAGGCGTATTAATTATGCACAATGATTAAGGAAGAAATTGTAATAGTACGATATTGAGAAGAAAAGCAGTCTAATCGTACTATATTATGACACAGTAAAGGAGATCTAATCGTACAGGATTAAGAACTAACAAAGTAGATCGAGTCATATCAGATTAAAAAATAGAACAGGAGTTCTTATAAAAGTAAATCTCGTAACTCAAGATAAGAACTTAAAATGCGATTTGATTTGGCCAAATTAAGAACCATGAGTGATAACTATGCATAAAAGAATAAGAACTAAAATATAATATGATGGTTTTGAAGAAATAAGTGAGCAATGAGGCCAAGTATACGTGTGCTTAATCACGGTGGAAGGAGTTGTACTCGTACGATATTGAGAACTAAGAAAGGGGACAAATCGTACAAGATTAAATACTAATAACCGGGATGTAATCAAGTCGCATAAGATTAAGAAACAAGAAAGGAGTTCTCAACAAAGTACATGTAGAAACATAATAAGTTCTAATAACTCATGAAAGCAACGTAAAATGTGATTTAATTATGCTAGATTAAGAACCAAGAATCAGTTCAAATTTACACAAAAGACTATGAACAAAAGATGTTTGTCTGAATCTATTTGAAAAATAACTGAGAAATGAAGCCAATTACACCTTGTATAATGACAAAAGAAAAAGAGATAATCGTACAATATTAAGAACATAGAAATGCGACTAATCGTGCTATACAATGAACTGCAAAAGGATACATTACATATGCAATTCAGAACAAGGAAAAGAGATTAGTTGTGTAAGATTATGAAATATGAGAGGATTTCAAATCATAGCACATTTGGTAAAGATATGAGATTCTTTTTCACAAGTAAGAACATTAATATGTTTTAATAAGAATGGATTAAGAACCATGCGCTGGACTTATACCTTGAAGATTATTAGATTTAGAACTAATACATCATCTAATAGCTTTTGCAAAAGAATAGAGCAATGAGGCCGATCAAACTTCATCGGCGAGTAAGGAAGAAGTTGCGATCGTTCGATATTGAGCCAAGAAATTGACTAGCTGTTCTATGTTATGAATCGCTAAAGGAGAACAACACATGATAAAATATTAGGGAGATAATTAAGAAACTAGAAAGGTGATCGAATCGACATACATGTTGAAAAGATAAAAATATCTAATAACGGATGATAAGCCCCTAATACGTGACGTAGTTAGACTAGATTGGGAACCAGGTGTGGGACTCTGTGCTTAAAAGATTTCTTGGTTCCAATATATTATTCAAAAACGGAGGCAACTATATTAGCTTAATGACTAAGGAAAAGTGTAATCGTAAGATATTGAGAACTGAGAACTATTGTTAGATCTTTCTTAATTTTCATTGTATAGTCGATTCGATCAATCGAACTTAGATTCTTAACTAACAAAGGAGAAGTAGTGTTATTAGATTTACATGAGTTATTAGAACTTATTATGTTTCTACATGTACTTTGTCTAATCGTACTATATTATGACACATCAAAGGAGATCTAATCGTACAGGATTAAGAACTTACAAAGTAGGTCGAGTCATATCATATTAAGAAATAGAACAGGAGTTCTTATAAAGTAAATCTCGTAACTCAAGAGAAGAACTTAAAATCGATTTGATTTGGCCAAATTAAGAACCATGAGTGATAACTATGCATAAAAGAATAAGAACTAAAATATAATAGATGGTTTTGAAGAAATAAGTAAGCAATGAGGCCATGTATGCGTGCTTAATCACAGTGGAAGGAGTTGTACTCGTACGATATTGAGAACTAAGAAGGGGACAAATCGTACAAGATTAAATACTAATAACCGGGATCAAGTCGCATAAGATTAAGAAACAAGAAAGGAGTTCTCAACAAAGTACATGTAGAAACATAATAAGTTCTAATAACTCATGAAAGCAACGTAAAATGTGATTTAATTATGCTAGATTAAGAACCAAGAATCATAATTAGAATCTGGAAAAGTTCTAAAAGCTGAGATGATTATCTAACTTATTTGAAAAATAAGCGAAATGAAGCCAATTACACCTTGTATAATGACAAAAGAAGAAGTGATAATCGTACAATATTGAGAACTAAGAAATCGACTAATCGAGCTATACAATGAACAACAAAGGATACATAACATATGCAATTCAGGAACAAGGAAAGGAGATTAATCGTGTAAGATTATGAAATATGATCGCCTTGTACGACTCACACTATATTACGATTAGTCGACTTTCACGGTAAGAACATAAATATGTTTTAATAAGAATTGATTAAGAACCATGCGCTGGACCTATTCCTTGAAGATTTAGAACAGATAATACATCATCTAATAGCTTTTGCAAAAGAATAGAGCAATGAAACCGATCAAACTTGCTTTACGAGTAAGGAAGAAGTTGCGATCGTAAGATATTGAGAGCCAAGAAATTGACTCTTATACACATGTTATTATGTGTCATTAGACAGGTCCTAGATGGCTATCAATCTGCTCTGCTTTCAATGTCTCTTATACACATCTAGATGTGTATAAGAGACAGTTGTCGCAAGTGTCTCGGTTACATTGCTCTATTCCTGTCTAGTTAGAGTAGATTGAGAACCATGTGTGGGACCTGTGCACAAAAGATTTAGATCAAATGAATGATCTAATCGCATTCGAAAGAGAACGGAGGCAACTATATTAGCTTAATGACTAAGGAAGAAGTGTAATCGTAAGATATTGAGAACTGAGAAAGTCGACTAATCGTAATACAGTGGGAGTCGGAAAAGGAGATACAATCGAACAAGATTGAGAACTGACAAAGGAGAAGTAGTCGTATTAGTAGATTTAAAAAGAACCAAGAGCGGGTCGTATTCATCTAAGGATTTATAATTAAGCTACTATCTCTGTTGTATAAGAAAAATAACTGAGAAATGAGGCGTATTAATTATGCCTGCACAACGATTAAGGAAGAAATTGTAATAGTACGATATTGAGAAAAGAAGCGGTCTAATCGTACTATATTATGACCTGATAAAGGAGATCTAATCGTCTGCATCCTTAATAATACGACCCGCCACATGTACTTTTTTGAGAAATAGAACAGGAGTTCTTATAAAAGTAAATCTCGTAAGTCAACAGAAGAACTTAAATTGCTATTTGATTTGGCCAAATTAAGAACCATGAGTGATAACTATGCATAAAAGAATAAGAAGTAAAATATAATATATTGGTTTTGAAGAAATAATTGAGAAATGAGGCCAAGTATGCGTGCTTAATCACAATGGAAGGAGTTGTACTCGTACGATATTGAGAACTAAGAAAGGGGACAAATCATACAGGATTAAATACTAATAATCGGGATCAAGTCGCAGTTCATTAAGAAACAAAAAGGAGTTCTCAGCAAAGTCCATGTAGAAAGCTAATAAGTTCTAAAAACTCATGAAAGCAACGTAAAATGTGATTTAATTATGCTAGATTAAGAACCAAGAATCAGTTCAAATTGAAAAAGACTTTGAACAAAGATATTATCGAACTTATTTGAAAAATAGCGAGAAATGAAGCCAATTACACCTTGTATAATGACTTAATGAATGACGATCGTACAATATTGAGAATTAAGAAATACGACTAATCGAGCTATACATAACCTATTTATTACGTATCAATTGTTAACAAGGTTCTTAGATATTAGTATCGTGAAGTTATGAAATATGAGAGGATTTCAAATCATAGCACATGTCCTAAAGATTTTAAGTACGCATATTAGATGTTCATGATTAAGAACATAAATATGTTTCCATTAGAATGGATTAAGCACGCATACTTGGCCTCATTGCTCACTTATTTCTTCTAGATACAATCGAACAAGATTGAGGACTAACAAAGGAGAAGTAGTAGTATTAGATTGCATAAGAACCAAGAGCGGGTCGTATTTATTAAAGATTTTCTCCTTAAGAGATTGTCTAATCGTAGAAGACAAATAACTCGATTAATGAGGCGTTTCTAATTATCTCCCTAATATTTTATCATGTGTTGTTCTCCTTTAGCGATTCATAACATAGAACAGCGAGTCAATTTCTTGGCTAAAGGAGATCTAATCGTCGGAGATTAATCCTGTACGACTAGATTCCTAACATAAGAGACAGGTAGTCATCTGGCTTGGCTCTCAATAGCTCGATCGCAACTCACGTAAGAACATAAATATGTTTTAATAAGAATGGATTAAGAACCATGCGCTGGACCTATTCCTTGTAAGATTGAAGATTTAGAACTAATACATCATCTAATAGCTTTTGCAAAAGAATAGAGCAATGAGGCCGATCAAACTTGCTTTACAAGTAAGGAAGAAGTTGCGATCGTTCGATATTGAGAGCCAAGAAATTGACTCGCTGTTCTATGTTATGAATCGCTAAAGGAGAGCAACACATGATAAAATATTAGGGAGATAATTAAGAAACTAGAAAGGTGATCGAATCGACAATCATGTTGAAAAGATAAAAATATCTAATAACGGATGATAAGCCCCTAATACGTGGCGTAGTTAGAGTAGATTGAGAACCATGTGTGGGACTGTTGACAAAAGATTTAGATCAAATGAACTGATCTAATCGCATTCGAAAGAGACTCAAAGGAGAAGTAGTAGTATTAGATTGCAAAAGAACCAAGAGCGGGTCGTATTCATTAAGGATTTGTAATTAAGAGATTGTCTAATCGTATAAGAAAAATAACTGAGAAATGAGGCGTATTAATTATGCCTGCACAATGATTAAGGAAGAAATTGTAATAGTACGATATTGAGAAGAAAGAAACGGTCTAATCGTACTATATTATGACTCATTTTAAAGGAGACCTAATCGTACAGGATTAAGAACTAACAGAGTAGATCGAGTCATATCAAATTAAAAAATAGAACAGGAGTTCTTCTAAAAGTAAATCTCGTAAGTCAAGAGATGAACTTAAAATTCGATTTGATTTGGCCAAATTAAGAACCATGAGTGATAACTATGCATAAAAGAATAAGAACTAAAATATAATATATTGGTTTTGAAGAAATAAGTGAGCAATGAGGCCAAGTATGCGTGCTTAATCACAGGACGGACAAATCGTACAAGATTAATACTAATACTTGGGGGATCAATTCGCATAAGATTAAGAAACAAGAAAGGAGTTCTCAACAAAGTACATGTAGAAACATAATAAGTTCTAATAACTCATGAAAGCAACGTAAAATCTCTTTTAATTATGCTAGATTAAGAACCAAGAATCAGTTCAAATTGAAAAAGACTTTGAACAAAAGATCGATTACTCTGAACTTATTTGAAAAATAACTGAGAAATGAAGCCAATTACACCTTGTATAATGACAAAAGAAGAAGTGATAATCGTACAATATTGAGAACTAAGAAATGCGACTAATCGAGCTATACAATGAACTGCAAAAGGATACATAACATATGCAATTCTTAATAGCTGGACTTATTCCTTGTAGATTGACAGATTTAGATAATACATCATCTAATAGCTCTTGCAAAAGTGTAGATTAACTGAGGCCGATCAAATTTGCTTTCGAGTAAGGAAGAATTGCGATCGTTCGATATTGAGAGCCAAAAATTGACTCATTGTTCTATGTTATGAATCGCTAAAGGAGCAACACATGATAAAATATTAGGAGATAATTAAGAAACTAGAAAGGTGATCGAATCGACATTCTTTCTTCTCAATATCGTACTATTATAATTTAGATGTGTATAAACAGGCTCCTCAGTTAGAAGTCATATCGTATTAGATTTCTTTTGTCATTATACAAGGTGTAATTGGCTTCATTTCTCAGTTATTTTTCAAATAAGTTCAGTCAAACATCTTTTGTTCCAAGTCTTTTTCAATTTGAACTGATTCTTGGTTCTTAATCTAGCATAATTAAATCACTATATTGAGAAGTTCTCAGTCCTGTTTGATTGTATCTCCTTTTGCGACTCACAACTACATGTACGAGTTAAGAACTAACAAAGTAGATCGAGTCATATCGAGTTAAGAAAATAGAACAGGTTCTTATAAAAGTAAATCTAACTCAAGAGAAGAACTTAAAATCGAGGTGTAATTGGCTTCATTTCTCAGCATGAGTGAAACTATGCATAAAAGAATCTAAAATGTAATAGTATTATAAGAAGGTGTAATTGGCTTCATTTCTCAGTTATTTTTCAAATAAGTTCAGGCAAACATCTTTATTGAGAACTAAGAAAGATTGGGACAAATCGTACAAGATTAAATACTAATAACCGGGATCAAGTCGCATAAGATTAAGAAACAAGAAAGGAGTTCTCAACAAAGTACATGTAGAAACATAATAAGTTCTAATAACTCATGAAAGCAACGTAAAATGTGATTTAATTATGCTAGATTAAGAACCAAGAATCAGTTCAAATTGAAAAAGACTTTGAACAAAAGATGTTTGTCTGAACTTATTTGAAAAATAACTGAGAAATGAAGCCAATTACACCTTGTATAATGACAAAAGAAGAAGTGATAATCGTACAATATTGAGAACTAAGAAATGCGACTAATTATTTCTAGATTCTATTTGGTTCTTAATCTAATTCTTATCTAATAGCTTTTGCTTCTAGAATAGAGCAATATACAAGATCAAACTTGCTTTACAAGTAAGGAAGAAGTTGCGATCGTTCGATATTGAGAGCCCAGAAATTGACTCGCTGTTCTATGTTATGAATCGCTAAAGGAGAGCAACACATGATAAAATATTAGGGAGATAATTAAGAAACTAGAAAGGTGATCGAATCGACAATCATGTTGAAAAGATAAAAATATCTAATAACGGATGATAAGCCCCTAATACGTGGCGTAGTTAGAGTAGATTGAGAACCATGTGTGGGACCTGTGCACAAAAGATTTAGATCAAATGAATGATCTAATCGCATTCGAAAGAGAACGGAGGCAACTATATTAGCTTAATGACTCTTATAGAAGTGTAATCGTAAGATATAGAGAGAAAGTCGACTAATCGTAATATAGTGCGAGTCGCAAAAGGAGATACAATCGAACAAGTATAAGAATTGAGAACTAACAAAGGAGAAGTAGTCGTATTAGATTTCTTCCTGTTATTGTACGATTCTCAATATCTTCCTTTGTACAACTCCTTCTAATGTGATAAGCACGCATACTTGGCATCATTGCTCACTTAATTCTTCAAAACCAATATATTATATTTTAGTTCTTATTCTTTTATGCATAGTTATCACTGTCTCTAATCGTACTATATTATGACACAGTAAAGGAGACCTAATCGTACAGGATTAAGAACTAACAGAGTAGATCGAGTCATATCAAATTAAAAAATAGAACAGGAGTTCTTCTAAAAGTAAATCTCGTAAGTCAAGAGAAGAACTTAAAATGCGATTTGATTTGGCCAAATTAAGAACCATGAGTGATAACTATGCATAAAAGAATAAGAACTAAAATATAATATATTGGTTTTGAAGAAATAAGTGAGCAATGAGGCCAAGTATGCGTGCTTAATCACAGTGGAAGGAGTTGTACTCGTACGATATTGAGCTTTTATCATAACTAAGAAAGGGGACAAATCGTACAAGATTAAATACTAATAACCGGGATCAAGTCGCATAAGATTAAGAAACAAGAAAGGAGTTCTCAACAAAGTACATGTAGAAACATAATAAGTTCTAATAACTCATGAAAGCAACGTAAAATGTGATTTAATTATGCTAGATTAAGAACCAAGAATCAGTTCAAATTGAAAAAGACTTTGAACAAATGACATGCATCTCTTATACACTTGAAGATTGAAGTCTTTAGAACTAATACATCATCTTATACAACTTCTTGCATGTGAATAGAGCAATGAGGCCGATCAAACTTGCTTAACGACGATAAGGAAGAAGTTGCGATCGTTCGATATTGAGAGCCAAGAAATTGACTCTGTGATTATGTTGAGAACTCCTTTCTTGTTTCTTAATGAAGATGTTCCATCCAAACGACAAAAGACTGAAACCTTTCTAGCTGTCTCTTATACTGTCTCTACTACTTCTCCTTTGTTAGTTCTCAATTTTGTTCCCTAATCGCATAATTAATACGCCTCATTTCCTGTCTCTTATACACATCTAGATGTGTATAAGATGACACCTGTATCTAATCGCATTCGAAAGAGAACGAAGGCAACTATATTAGCTTAATGACTAAGGAAGAAGTGTAATCGTAAGATATTGAGAACTGAGAAAGTCGACTAATCGTAATATAGTGCGAGTCGCAAAAGGAGATACAATACGAACAAGATTGAGAACTAACAAAGGAGAAGTAGTCGTATTAGATTTAAAAAGAACCAAGAGCGGGTCGTATTCATTAAGGATTTATAATTAAGAGATTGTCTAATCGTATAAGAAAAATAACTGAGAAATGAGGCGTAATAATTATGCCTGCACAATGATTAAGGAATTAATTATAATAGTACGATATTGAGAAGAAAGAAAGCGGTCTAATCGTACTATATTATGCCTCAAAAGGAGATCTAATCGTCTGGGATTAAGAACTAAAAAGTAGATCGAGTCATATCGATTAAGAAATAGAACAGGAGTTCTTATAAAAGTAAATCTCGTAACTCAAGAGAAGAACTTAAAATGCGATTTGATTTGGCCAAATTAAGAACCATGAGTGATAACTATGCATAAAAGAATAAGAACTAAAATATAATATATTGGTTTTGAAGAAATAAGTGAGCAATGAGGCCAAGTATCTTCTCGATCTCTTAGTTCTACATCTTCTGATTCTTGGATTAAATACTAATAACCGGGATCAAGTCGCATAAGATTAAGAAATTAGTTCTAAGTTCTTCACAAAGTACATGTAGAAACATAATAAGTTCTAATAACTCTTATGAAAGCATACGTAAAATGTGATTTAATTATGCTAGATTAAGAACCAAGAATTGGAAATCCTCTTGAATACGACCCGCTCTTGGTTCTTTTTGAACTTATTTGAAAAATAAGCGAGAAATGAATCCAATTACACCTTGTATAATGACAAAAGAAGAAGTGATAATCGTACAATATTGAGAAAAAGAAATGCGACTAATCGAGCTATACAATGACTGTCTACATAACATATGCAATTCAGAACAAGGAAAGGAGATTAGTCGTCCAAGATTATGAAATATGTGAGGATTTCCAATCATAGCACATTTGGAAAAGATATGAGATCGAATTTCACACGGTAAGAACATAAATATGTTTTAATAAGAATAAGAACCTGGATTAAGAACCATGCGCTGGACCTATTCCTTGAAGATTGAAGATTTAGAACTAATACATCATCTAATAGCTTTTGCAAAAGAATAGAGCAATAAGGCCGATCAAATTTGCTTTACGAGTAGATGTGTATAAGAGACAGTCTCAATATCTTACGATTACACTTCTTCCTTAGTTATTAAGCTCTATATTCTTTTATGCATAGTCTAAAACTTATTAGGGAGATAATTTGTATAATAAATCTTATTAGTGCGAGCTAGGTCTAGTTGCCTTCGTTCTCTTTTAGAATGCGATTAGTTCTATTCATTTAATCTGATATTAGACTAGATTGAGAATCATATGTGGGACCCGTGCACAAAAGATTTAGATCAAATGAATGATCTAATCTCATTCGAAAGAGAACGAAGGCATACTATATTAGCTTAATGACTAAGGAAGAAGTGTAATCGTAAGATATTGAGAACTCTAAAGTCGATCTAATCGTTTCCATATCCTCTTATATTTCATTCAGGATCCACTTCGAACAAAATTTGAGAACTATTGCTTAGAAGTAGTAGTATTAGATTGAATATCNTTTCCAAAGAATTCGTATTCATTAACACATCTAGATGTGTATAAGAGACAGGTCATAATACAGTACGATAGAAATGAGGCTATTAATTATGCTGCACAATGATTAAGGAAGAAATTGTAATAGTACGATATTGAGAAAGAAAGCGGTCTAATCGTACTATATTATGACGATAAAGGAGACCTAATCGTACGATTAAGAACTTTAGCGATTCAGTCATATCAGATTAAGAAAATAGAACAGGAGTTCTTATAAAAGTAAATCCGTAACTGTCTCTTATTACACATCTTTGATGTGTATAAGATTAAGAACCATGAGTGATAACTATGCATAAAAGAATAAGAACTAAAATATAACATATTGGTTTTGAAGAAATAAGTGAGCAATGAGGCCAAGTATGCGTGCTTAATCACAGTGGATGGAGTTGTACTCGTACTGATATTGAGAACTAAGAAAGCGGACAAATCGTACAAGATTAAATACTAATAACAGGGATCAAGTCGCATAAGATTAAGAAACAAGAAAGGAGTTCTCAACAAAGTACATGTAGAAACATAATAAGTTCTAATAACTCATGAAAGCAACGTAAAATGTGATTTAATTATGCTAGATTAAGAACCAAGAATCAGTTCAAATTGAAAATCTTTGAACAAAATCCTGTTTGACCTTTATTTGAAAAATAACTGAATGAAGCCAATTACACCTTGTATGTGAAAAGTGATAATCGTACACAATATTGAGAACTAAATCACGACTAATAAGCTATACAATGAACTGCAAAAGGATACATAACATATGCAATTCAGAACAAGGAAAGGAGATTAGTCGTCCAAGATTATGAAATATGTGAGGATTTCCAATCATAGCACATTTGGAAAAGATATGAGATCGAATTTCACACGGTAAGAATATAAATATGTTTTAATAAGAATGGATTAAGAACCATGCGCTGGACCTAATCCTTATTGATTGAAGATTTAGAACTTATACTGTCATCTTATAGCTCATCTAGATAGAGTATATAAGACAGATCAAACTTGCTTATTAAAGAAGTTGCGATCGTTCGATATTGAGAGCCAAGAAATTGACTCGCTGTTCTATGTTATGAATCGCTAAAGGAGAACAACACATGATAAAATATTAGGGAGATAATTAAGAAACTAGAAAGGTGATCGAATCGACAATCATGTTGAAAAGATAAAAATATCTAATAACGGATGATAAGCCCCTAATACGTGGCGTAGTTGGCTTCATTTTCAGTTCCATAACCTGGGACCTGCGCACAAAAGATTTAGATCAAATGAATGATCTAATCGCATTCGAAGAAAACGGAGTATTTAATTAAGCTTGTACGATCTGTCTCTTATCTTAGTTCTCAATATCGTACGAGTACAGCTCCTTCCACTATGATCTGTCTCTAGATGTGTATAAGAGACAGCGAAGGCTCTTAGATTCATAACATAGAACTAGCGAGTCAATTTCTTGGCTCTCAATATCGAACCAAGAATGAATTCGTATTCATTAAGGATTTATAATTAAGAGATTATCTAATCGTATAAGAAAAATAACGAGAAATGAGGCGTATTAATTATGCCACAATGATTAAGGAAGAAATTGTAATAGTGATATTGAGAAGAAAAGAAGCGGTCGTACTATATTATGACACGATAAAGGAGATCTAATCGTACGAGATTAAGAACTAAAAGTAGATCGAGTCATATCAGTTAAGAAAATAGAGCAGGAGTTCTTATAAAAGTAAATCAAGTAACTCAAGAAGAACTTAAAATGCGATTTGATTTGGCCAAATTAAGAACCATGAGTGATAACTATGCATAAAAGAATAAGAACTAAAATATAATATATTGGTTTTGAAGAAATAAGTGAGCAATGAGGCCAAGTATGCGTGCTTAATCACAGTGGAAGGAGTTGTACTCGTACGATATTGAGAACTAAGAAAGGGGACAAATCGTACAAGATTAAATACTAATAACCGGGATCAAGTCGCATAAGATTAAGAAACAAGAAAGGAGTTCTCAACAAAGTACATGTAGAAACATAATAAGTTCTAATAACTCATGAAAGCAACGTAAAATGTGATTTAATTATGCTAGATTAAGAACCAAGAATCAGTTCAAATTGAAAAAGACTTTGAACAAAAGATGTTTGTCTGAACTTATTTGAAAAATAACTGAGAAATGAAGCCAATTACACCTTGTATAATGACAAAAGAAGAAGTGATAATCGTACAATATTGAGAACTAAGAAATGCGACTAATCGAGCTATACAATGAACATATGCAATTCAGAACAAGGAAAGGAGATTAGTCGTCCAAGATTATGAAATATGAGATTTCCAATCATAGCACATTTGGAAAAGATATGAGATCGAATTTCACAGTAAGAACATAAATATGTTTTAATAAGAATGGATTAAGAACCATCGTGGACCTATTCCTTGAAGATTGAAGATTTAGAACTAATACATCATCTAATAGCTTTTGCAAAAGAATAGAGCAATAAGGCCGATCAAACTTGCTTTACGAGTAAGGAAGAAGTTGCGATCGTTCGATATTGAGAGCCAAGAAATTGACTCGCTGTTCTATGTTATGAATCGCTAAAGGAGAACAACACATGATAAAATATTAGGGAGATAATTAAGAAACTAGAAAGGTGATCGAATCGACAATCATGTTGAAAAGATAAAAATATCTAATAACGGATGATAAGCCCCTAATACGTTCGTAATTAGATTCTTATACACTCTAGATGTTGTATAAGAGACAGGTTAGGGGCTTATCATCCGATTCATAGACATTTTTATCTTTTCAAAAGAAACGGAGGCAACTATATTAGCTTAATGACTAAGGAAAAGTGTAATCGTAAGATATTGAGAAGCGAGAAAAGTCGACTTATAGTAATGATCTGATGCGAAGTCGCAAAGGAGATAGCAATCGAACAAGATTGAGAACTAACAAAGGAGAAGTAGTCGTATTAGATTTAAAAAGAACCAAGAGCGGGTCGTATTCATTAAGGATTTATAATTAAGAGATTATCTAATCGTATAAGAAAAATAACTGAGAAATGAGGCGTATTAATTATCGATGCATCTAGATCGTGTATATTTACAGTACTCTGTCTCTTTGCTCACATATTTCTCGGTGTATAAGAGCTCTTATATTTTAGTTCTTATTCTTTTATGCATAGTTATTAGCTGTCTGGTTCTTATGTCGTACGATATTGAGAACTAAGAAAGCGGACAAATCGTACAAGATTAAATACTAATAACAGGGATCAAGTCGCATAAGATTAAGAAACAAGAAAGGAGTTCTCAACAAAGTACATGTAGAAACATAATAAGTTCTAATAACTCATGAAAGCAACGTAAAATGTGATTTAATTATGCTAGATTAAGAACCAAGAATCAGTTCAAATTGAAAAAGACTTTGAACAAAAGATGTTTGACTGAACTTATTTGAAAAATAACTGAGAAATGAAGCCAATTACACCTTGTATAATGACAAAAGAAGAAGTGATAATCGTACAATATTGAGAACTAAGAAATGCGACTAATCGAGCTATACAATGAACTGCAAAAGGATACATAACATATGCAATTCAGAACAAGGAAAAGAGATTAGTCGTGCAAGATTATGAAATATGAGAGGATTTCCAATCATAGCGCATTTGGAAAAGATAGGACATCGAATTTCACACGGTAAGAACATAAATTCTTATGTTTTAATAAGAATGGATTAAGAACCATGCGCTGGACCTATTCCTTGAAGATTGAAGATTTAGAACTAATACATCATCTAATAGCTTTTGCAAAAGAATAGAGCAATGAGGCCGATCAAACTTGCTTTACAAGTAAGGAAGAAGTTGCGATCGTTCGATATTGATACTATCGGAAATTGCTTGCGAGTCGCAAAAGGAGATACAATCGAACAAGATTGAGAACTAACAAAGGAGAAGTAGTCGTATTAGATTTAAAAAGAACCAAGAGCGGCTCTTACGCATGATTATTACGATACATATTCAGATTGTCTAATCATTTCTTATACCATTATATTATAATTTAGTTCTTATCAGTGGAAGGAGTTGTACTTGTACGATATTGAGAACTAAGAAAGGGGACAAATCGTACAAGATTAAATACTAATAACAGGTATCAAGTCGCATAAGATTAAGAAACAAGAAAGGAGTTCTCAACAAAGTACATGTAGAAACATAATAAGTTCTAATAACTCATGAAAGCAACGTAAAATGTGATTTAATTATGCTAGATTAAGAACCAAGAATCAGTTCAAATTGAAAAAGACTTTGAACAAAAGATGTTTGACTGAACTTATTTGAAAAATAACTGAGAAATGAAGCCAATTACACCTTGTATAATGACAAAAGAAGAAGTGATAATCGTACAATATTGAGAACTAAGAAATGCGACTAACCGAGCTATTTCAATTTGAACTGATTCTTGGCTGTCTCTTATACACATCTAGATGTGTATAAGAGACAGGTGCTATGATTCGATGTCCTCTTATAGTTTCATAATTAGATCCCTATTATTTTATCTAAATGTTTTCTCCTTGCACGATTCATACACATAGATTCTCAGCCTACTTCTTAACTCTGCGCTATACGAATTCCTTCGATTCTCTTTAGAACTATTTACTCTTATAATCGCTCCTGTTCAAGTTCTTAAGCTGATAAGGACAGATCTCTTGCTTTACGATATCGTACTATTATAAGAACTCCTGTTCGATTGTGAGAATCTAATATTACGACTCGATCGTTTCTTTAGTTCTTTTTCGCTGTACGATTAGATCACATTGATCTTATATTAGGGAGATCCTTAATGAATACTAGAACGGTGATCTTAATCGACTGTCATCTTATACACATCTTTATTAGATATTAACGGATGATAAGCCCCTAATACGTGACTAGTTAGAGTAGATATAGACATCTAGATGTGGGACAGCGTTGCACAAAAGATTTAGAAAAGCTATTAGATGATGTATTAGTTCTAAATCTTCATCCCTGTCAAGGATATAGGTCCATACGCATGGTAGATGTGTATAAGAGACAGTTCTCGATCTTGTTCGATTGTATCTGCAATTGCAACAAGATTGAGAACTAACAAAGGAGAAGTAGTTGTATTAGATTTAAAAAGAACCAAGAGCGGGTCGTATTCATTACGGATTTATAATTAAGAGATTGTCTAATCGTATAAGAAAAATAACTGAGTCTCTTATCACTTCTAATTATGCCTATATTATACAAGGTTCTAATTGGCTTCATTACTCAGTTATTTTTCAAATAAGTTCAGTCAAATTGTACTATATTATGGCACATCAGAAGATCTAATCGTACAGGATTAAGAACTAAAAAGTAGATCGAGTCATATCAGATTAAGAAAATAGAACAGGAGTTCTTATAAAAGTAAATCCGTAACTCAAGAGAAGAACTTAAAATGCGATTTGATTTGGCCAAATTAAGAACCATGAGTGATAACTATGCATAAAAGAATAAGAACTAAAATATAATATATTGGTTTTGAAGAAATAAGTGAGCAATGAGGCCTTTACAAGTATGCGTGCTTAATCACAGTGGAAGGAGTTGTACTCTGTCTCTTATACACTCAAGATCGAACGATCGCAACTTCTTCCTTACTTGTATCAAGTCGCATAAGATTAAGAAACAAGAAAGGAGTTCTCAACAAAGTACATGTAGAAACATAATAAGTTCTAATAACTCATGAAAGCAACGTAAAATGTGATTTAATTATGCTAGATTAAGAACCAAGAATCAGTTCAAATTGAAAAAGACTTGGAACAAAAGATGTTTGACTGAACTTATTTGAAAAATAACTGAGAAATGAAGCCAATTACACCTTGTATAATGACAAAAGAAGAAGTGATAATCGTACAATATTGAGAACTAAGAAATGCGACTAATCGAGCTTCTACAATTTCAACTGCAAAAGGATACATATCATATGCAATTCAGAATAAGGAAAGGATCTTAGTTCTTTCTCTAGAGTTACGAATATACTTCTTTAAGAAGTCATATCTGTCTCTACACGGTAAGAACATAAATATGTTTTAATAAGAATGGATTAAGAACCATGCGCTGGACCTATTCCTTGAAGATTGAAGATTTAGAACTAATACATCATCTAATAGCTTTTGCAAAAGAATAGAGCAATAAGGCCGATCAAACTTGCTTTACGAGTAAAGAAGAAGTTGCGATCGTTCGATATTGAGAGCCAAGAAATTGACTCGCTGTTCTATGTTATGAATCGCTAAAGGAGAGCAACACATGATAAAATATTAGGGAGATAATTAAGAAACTAGAAAGGTGATCGAATCGACAATCATGTTGAAAAGATAAAAATATCTAATAACGGATGATAAGCCCCTAATACGTGACGTAGTTAGACTAGATTGAGAATCATATGTGGGACCTGTGCACAAAAGATTTAGATCAAATCCTGATCTATTCGCATTCGAAAGAGAACGATCTACTATATTAGCTTAATGACTAAGGAAGAAGTGTAATCGTAAGATATTGTAGAACTGAGAAAGTCGCCTTATGGTAATACAGTGCGAGTTCTTCTCCTTTACAATCGAACAAGATTGAGAACTAACAAAGGAGAAGTAGTCGTATTAGATTTAAAAAGAACCAAGAGCGGGTCGTATTCATTACGGATTTATAATTAAGAGATTATCTACTCGTATAAGAAAATAACTGAGAAATGAGGGGTATTAATTATGCCTGCACAATGACTAAGGAAGAAATTGTAATAGTACGATATTGAGAAGAAAGAAACGGTCTAATCGTACTATATTATGACACAGTAAAGGAGACCTAATCGTACAGGATTAAGAACTAAAAAGTAGATCGAGTCATATCAGATTAAGAAAATAGAACAGGAGTTCTTATAAAAGTAAATCCGTAACTCAAGAGAAGAACTTAAAATGCGATTTGATTTGGCCAAATTAAGAACCATGAGTGATAACTATGCATAAAAGAATAAGAACTAAAATATAATATATTGGTTTTGAAGAAATAAGAGTGAGCAATGAGGCCAAGTATGCGTGCTTAATCACAGTGGAAGGAGTTGTACTCGTACGATATTGAGAACTAAGAAAGCGGACAAATCGTACAAGATTAAATACTAATAACAGGTATCAAGTCGCATAAGATTAAGAAACAAGAAAGGAGTTCTCAACAAAGTACATGTAGAAACATAATAAGTTCTAATAACTCATGAAAGCAACGTAAAATGTGATTTAATTATGCTAGATTAAGAACCAAGAATCAGTTCAAATTGAAAAAGACTTTGAACAAAAGATGTTTGTCTGAACTTATTTGAAAAATAATCTGAAATGAAGCCAATTACACCTTGTATAATGACAAAAGAAGAAGTGATAATCGTACAATATTGAGAACTAAGAAATGCGACTAATCGAGCTATACAATGAACTGCAAAAGGATACATAACATATGCAATTCAGAACAAGGAAAGGAGATTAGTCGTCCAAGATTATGAAATATGAGAGGATTTCCAATCATAGACACATTTGGAAAAGATATGAGATCGAATTTCACACGGTAAGAACATAAATATGTTTTAATAAGAATGGATTAAGAACCATGCGCTGGACCTATTCCTTGAAGATTGAAGATTTAGAACTAATACATCATCTAATAGCTTTTGCAAAAGAATAGAGCAATAAGGCAGATCAAACTTGCTTTACGAGTAAAGAAGAAGTTGCGATCGTTCGATATTGAGAGCCAAGAAATTGACTCGCTGTTCTATGTTATGAATCGCTAAAGGAGAACAACACATGATAAAATATTAGGGAGATAATTAAGAAACTAGAAAGGTGATCGAATCGACAATCATGTTGAAAAGATAAAAATATCTAATAACGGATGATAAGCCCCTAATACGTGGCGTAGTTAGAGTAGATTGCAGGAAGAAGTGTAATCGTAAGATATTGAGAAGCGAGAAAGTCGACTAATCGTAATAGTCTTAGTCGCACAGGCGCATGTCTCTTAATCCATTCTTATGTGTATACATAGAGATGATGTCTTAGTTCTAAATTTCAATCTTCAAGGAATAGGTCCAGCGCATGGTTGGATAATCCTCACATTATTTACTCATATTTAGATTCTAACCGTGAAATGAGGCTGTCTCTTATACACATCTAGATGTGTATAAGAGACAGAATTATGCCTGCACAATGATTAAGGAAGAAATTGTAATAGTACGATATTGAGAAGAAAGCGGTCTAATCGTACTATATTATGACACATCAAGGAGACCTAATATACGGGATTAAGAACTAAAAGTAGATCGAGTCATATCAGATTAAGAAAATAGAACAGGAGTTCTTATAAAAGTAAATCCGTAACTCAAGAGAAGAACTTAAAATGCGATTTGATTTGGCCAAATTAAGAACCATGAGTGATAACTATGCATAAAAGAATAAGAACTAAAATATAATTACATATTGGTTTTGAAGAAATAAGTGAGCAATGAGGCCAAGTATGCGTGCTTAATCACAGTGGATGGAGTTGTACTAAATGCGATATGAGAACTAAGCGGACATTGCTAAACGATTAATTACTAATAACGGGATCAAGTCGCATAAGATTAAGAAACAAGAAAGGAGTTCTCAACAAAGTACATGTAGAAACATAATAAGTTCTAATAACTCATGAAAGCAACGTAAAATGTGATTTAATTATGCTAGATTAAGAACCAAGAATCAGTTCAAATTGAAAAAAACTTTGAACAAAAGATGTTTGTCTGAACTTATTTGAAAAATAAGCTGAAATGAAGCCTTGAGGTCCAGAGCATTACTCTTATATCCATTCTTGTTAAAATTTTCTTTATGTTCTTAATGCGACTAATCGAGCTATACAATGAACTGCAAAAGGATACATAACATATGCAATTCAGAACAAGGAAAGGAGATTAGTCGTGCAAGATTATGAAATATGAGAGGATTTCCAATCGTAGCGCATTTGGAAAAGATAGGACATCGAATTTCACACGGTAAGAACACATGGTATGTTTTTATACACATCTTAAGAACCATGCGCTGGACCTATTCCTTGAAGATTGAAGATTTCTTAGATCTAATACATCATCTAATAGCTTTTGCAAAAGAATAGAGCAATAAGGCAGATCAAACTTGCTTTACGAGTAAAGAAGAAGTTGCGATCGTTCGATATTGAGAGCCAAGAAATTGACTCGCTGTTCTATGTTATGAATCGCTAAAGGAGAACAACACATGATAAAATATTAGGGAGATAATTAAGAAACTAGAAAGGTGATCGAATCGACAATCATGTTGAAAAGATAAAAATATCTAATAACGGATGATAAGCCCCTAATACGTGACGTAGTTAGACTAGATTGAGAATCATATGTGGGACCTGTGCACAAAAGATTTATATCAAATGAATGATCTAATCGCATTCGAAAGAGAACGAAGGCAACTATATTAGCTTAATGACTAAGGAAGAAGTGTAATCGTAAGATATTGAGAACTGAGAAAGTCGCCTTATGGTAATACAGTGCGAGTCGCAAAAGGAGATACAATCGAACAAGATTGAGAACTAACAAAGGAGAAGTAGTCGTATTAGATTTAAAAAGAACCAAGAGCGGGTCGTATTCATTACGGATTTATAATTAAGAGATTGTCTAATCGTATAAGAAAAATAACTGAGAAATGAGGCGTAATAATTATGCCTGCACAATGATTAAGGAAGAAATTATAATAGTACGATATTGAGAAGAAAGAAACGGTCTAATTGTACTATATTATGGCACATCAAAGAAGATCTAATCGTACAGGATTAAGAACTAAAAAGTAGATCGAGTCATATCAGATTAAGAAAATAGAACAGGAGTTCTTATAAAAGTAAATCCGTAACTCAAGAGAAGAACTTAAAATGCGATTTGATTTGGCCAAATTAAGAACCATGAGTGATAACTATGCATAAAAGTTATTCTATACAATTCAATAAGAACTAAAATATAATATATTGGTTTTGAAGAAATAAGTGAGCAATGAGGCCAAGTATGCGTGCTTAATCACAGTGGAAGGAGTTGTACTCGTACGATATTGAGAACTAAGAAAGCGGACAAATCGTACAAGATTAAATACTAATAACCGGGATCAAGTCGCATAAGATTAAGAAACAAGAAAGGAGTTCTCAACAAAGTACATGTAGAAACATAATAAGTTCTAATAACTCATGAAAGCAACGTAAAATGTGATTTAATTATGCTAGATTAAGAACCAAGAATCAGTTCAAATTGAAAAAGACTTTAGAACAAAAGATGTACGATGAACTTATTTGATAAATAACTGAGAAATGAAGCCAATTAGACCGTTTATTTCTTCTCAATATCGTATTAGTTTCTAATCGTCTTCTCTTAATCATTGTAAGAGGCATAATAATCGAGCCTCACAGAACCCCAAACAATACATCCATATGCAATTCAGAACAAGGAAAGGAGATTAGTCGATGCAAGATTATGAAATATGAGAGGATTTCCAATCATAGCACATTTGGAAAAGATATGAGATCGAATTTCACACGGTAAGAACATAAATATGTTTTAATAAGAATGGATTAAGAACCATGCGCTGGACCTATTAGAAGATTGAAGATTTAGAACTAATACATCATCTAATAGCTTTTGCAAAAGAATAGAGCAATAAGGCCGATCAAACTTGCTTTACGAGTAAAGAAGAAGTTGCGATCGTTCGATATTGAGAGCCAAGAAATTGACTCGCTGTTCTATGTTATGAATCGCTAAAGGAGAACAACACATGATAAAATATTAGGCAGATAATTAAGAAACTAGAAAGGTGATCGAATCGACAATCATGTTGAAAAGATAAAAATATCTAATAACGGATGATAAGCCCCTAATACGTGACGTAGTTAGACTAGATTGAGAATCATATGTGGGACCTGTGCACAAAAGATTTAGATCAAATGAATGATCTAATCGCATTCTTTAGAAAGAGAACGAAGGCAACTATATTAGCTTAATGACTAAGGAAGAAGTGTAATCGTAAGATATTGAGAACTGAGAAAGTCGCCTTATGGTAATACAGTGCGAGTCGCAAAAGGAGATACAATCGAACAAGATTGAGAACTAACAAAGGAGAAGTAGTCGTATTAGATTTAAAAAGAACCAAGAGCGGGTCGTATTCATTACGGATTTATAATTAAGAGATTGTCTAATCGTATAAGAAAAATAACTGAGAAATGAGGCGTAATAATTATGCCTCACAATGATTAAGGAAGAAATTATAACAGTACGATATGGCTTATTTGATAAGACATGACAGGTGTTCTAGTTTCTTACGATTAGAATGAGTGATAACTATGCATAAAAGAATAAGAACTAAAATATAATATATTGGTTTTGAAGAAATAAGTGAGCAATGAGGCCAAGTATGCGTGCTTAATCACAGTGGAAGGAGTTGTACTCGTACGATATTGAGAACTAAGAAAGCGGACAAATCGTACAAGATTAAATACTAATAACCGGGATCAAGTCGCATAAGATTAAGAAACAAGAAAGGAGTTCTCAACAAAGTACATGTAGAAACATAATAAGTTCTAATAACTCATCAAAGCAACGTAAAATGTGATTTAATTATGCTAGATTAAGAACCAAGAATCAGTTCAAATTGAAAAAGACTTGGAACAAAAGATGTTTGACTGAACTTATTTGAAAAATAACTTCTTAATGAAGCCAATTACATATTGTATCTTACCAAATGTAATCGTACAATATTGAGAACTAAGAAATCGACTAATCGAGTTATTAGATATTTTTATCAAAAGGATACATAACATATGCAATTCAGAACAAGGAAAGGAGATTAGTCGTGCAAGATTATGAAATATGAGAGGATTTCCAATCATAGCACATTTGGAAAAGATATGAGATCGAATTTCACACGGTAAGAACATAAATATGTTTTAATAAGAATGGATTAAGAACCATGCGCTGGACCTATTCCTTGAAGATTTAGAACTAATACATCATCTAATAGCTTTTGCAAAAGAATAGAGCAATGAGGCCGATCAAACTTGCTTTACGAGTAAGGAAGAAGTTGCGATCGTTCGATATTGAGAGCCAAGAAATTGACTCGCTGTTCTATGTTATGAATCGCTAAAGGAGAACAACACATGATAAAATATTAGGGAGATAATTAAGAAACTAGAAAGGTGATCGAATCGACAATCATGTTGAAAAGATAAAAATATCTAATAACGGATGATAAGCCCCTAATACGTGACGATTATCTAATGAATGATCTAATCGCATTCGAAAGAGAACGGAGGCAACTATATTAGCTTAATGACTAAGGAAGAAGTGTAATCGTAAGATATTGAGAACTGAGAAAGTCGACTAATCGTAATAAAGTGCGAGTCGCAAAAGGAGATACAATCGAACAAGATTGAGAACTAATAAAGGAGAAGTAGTCGTATTAGATTTAAAAAGAACCAAGAGCGGGTCGTATTCATTAAGGATTTATAATTAAGAGATTATCTAATCGTATAAGAAAATAACTGAGAAATGAGGCCAATTAATTATGCCTGCACAATGATTAAGGGAGAAATTGTAATAGTACGATATTAAGAAGAAAGAAACGATTTGGCCAAATTAAGAACCATGAGTGATAACTATGCATAAAAGAATAAGAACTAAAATATAATATATTGGTTTTGAAGAAATAAGTGAGCAATGAGGCCAAGTATGCGTGCTTAATCACAGTGGAAGGAGTTGTACTCGTACGATATTGAGAACTAAGAAAGCGGACAAATCGTACAAGATTAAATACTAATAACAGGGATCAAGTCGCATAAGATTAAGAAACAAGAAAGGAGTTCTCAACAAAGTACATGTAGAAACATAATAAGTTCTAATAACTCATGAAAGCAACGTAAAATGTGATTTAATTATGCTAGATTAAGAACCAAGAATCAGTTCAAATTGAAAAAGACTTTGAACAAAAGATGATTATCTGTTCTTATTTTTTCTTAATGTAAATGAAGCCAATTACACCTTGTATAATGACATTTCTTCAAGTGATAATCGTGCACTGTTGAGAACTAAGAAATGCGACTAATCGAGCTATACAATGAACAACTAAATGGAGACATAACATATGCAATTCAGAACAAGGAAAGGAGATTAGTCGTGCAAGATTATGAAATATGAGAGGATTTCCAATCATAGCACATTTGGAAAAGATACGAGATCGAATTTCACACGGTAAGAACATAAATATGTTTTAATAAGAATGGATTAAGAACCATGCGCTGGACCTATTCCTTGAAGATTTAGAACTAATACATCATCTAATAGCTTTTGCAAAAGAATAGAGAAATGAGGCCGATCAAACTTGCTTTACGAGTAAGGAAGAAGTTGCGATCGTTCGATATTGAGAGCCAAGAAATTGACTCGCTATTCTATGTTATGAATCGCTAAAGGAGAACAACACATGATAAAATATTAGGGAGATAATTAAGAAACTAGGAAGGTGATCGAATCGACATACATGTTGAAAAGATAAGAATATCTAATAACGGATGATAAGCCCCTAATACGTGACTTAGTTAGACTAGATTGAGAACCATGTGTGGGACCTGTTCGCACAAAAGATTTAGATCAAATGAATGATCTAATCGCATTCGAAAGACAACGGAGGCAACTATATTAGCTTAATGACTAAGGAAGAAGTGTAATCGTAAGATATTGAAAACTGAGAAAGTCGACTAATCGTAATATAGTGCGAGTCGCAAAAGGAGATACAATCGAACAAGATTGAGAACTAATAAAGGAGTAGTCGAATTAGATTTAAAAAGAACCAAGAGCGGGTCGTATTCAATAAGGATTTATAATGAAGAGATTGTCTAATCATATTACAAAAACAACTGAGAAATGAGGCCTATTAATTATGCCTGCACAATGATTAAGGAAAAAATTGTAATAGTACTATATTGAGAAGAATGAAACGGTCTAATCGTACTATATTATGACACATCAAAGGAGATCTAATCGTACAGGATTAAGAACTAACAAAGTAGATCGAGTCATATCAGATTAAGAAATAGAACAGGAGTTCTTATAAAAGTTAATCACGTAACTCAAGAGTAAAGAACTTAAAATGCGATTTGATTTGGCCGAATTAAGAACCATGAGTGATAACTATGCATAAAAGAATAAGAACTAAAATATAATATATTGGTTTTGAAGAAATAAGTGAGCAATGAGGCCAAGTATGCGTGCTTAATCACAGTGGAAGGAGTTTTACTCGTACGATATTGAGAACTAAGAAAGGGGACAAATCGTACAAGATTAAATACTAATAACCGGGATCAAGTCGCAAAAGATTAAGAAACAAGAAAGGATTAGTTCTCAACAAAGCACATGTAGAAACATAATAAGTTCTAATAACTCATGAAAGCAACGAAAAATGTGATTTAATTATGCCAGATTAAGAACCAAGAATCAGTTCAAATTGAAAAAGACTTTGAACAAAAGATGATTATCTGACCTTATTTGAAAAATAACTGAGAAATGAAGCCAATTACACCTTGTATAATGACAAAGGAAGAAGTGATAATCGTCTCTTTTGAGAACTAAGAAATGCGACTAATCGAGCTTGTATAGATCTATACAATGAACAACAAATGGAGACATAACATATGCAATTTAGAACAAGGAAAGGAGATTAGTCGTGCAAGATTATGAAATATGAGAGGATTTTCAATCATAGCATTTGGAAAAGATACGAGATCGAATTTCACACGGTAAGAACATAAATATGTTTTAACAAGAATGGATTGAGAACCATGCGCTGGACCTATTCCTTGAAGATTTAGAACTAATACATCATCTAATAGCTTTTGCAAAAGAATAGAAAAATGAGGCCGATCAAACTTGCTTTACGAGTAAGGAAGAAGTTGCGATCGTTCGATATTGAGAGCCAAGAAATTGACTCGCTGTTCTATGTTATGAATCGCTAAAGGAGAACAACACATGATAAAATATTAGGGAGATAATTAAGAAATTAGAAAGGTGATCGAATCGACATACATGTTGAAAAGATAAGAATATCTAATAACGGATGACAAGCCCCTAATACGTGACTTAGTTAGACTAGATTGAGAACCATGTCACTCGCATGTGGGACCTGTGCACAAAAGATTTAGATCAAATGAATGATCTAATCGCATTCGAAAGACAACGGTGGCAACTATATTAGCTTAATGACTAAGGAAGAAGTGTAATCGTAAGATATTGAAAACTGAGAAAGTCGACTAATCGTAATATAGTGCGAGTCGCAAAAGGAGATACAATCGAACAAGATTGAGAACTAATAAAGGAGAAGTAGTCGTATTAGATTTAAAAAGAACCAAGGGCGGGTCGTATTCATTATGGATTTATAATTAAGAGATTGTCTAATCGTATAAGAAAAAGAACTGAGAAATGAGGCCTATTAATTATGGTAGCACAATGATTAAGGAAAAAATTGTAATAGTACTATATTGAGAAGAATGAAACGGTCTAATCGTAATATATTATGACATATCAAAGGAGATCTAATCGTACAGTATTAAGAACTAACAAAGTAGATCGAGTCATATCAGATTAAGAAATAGAACAGGAGTTCTTATAAAAGTAGTATAATCTCGTAACTCAAGAGAAGAACTTAAAATGCGATTTGATTTGGCCAAATTAAGAACCATGAGTGATAACTATGCATAAAAGAATAAGAACTAAAATATAATATATTGGTTTTGAAGAAATGAGTGAGCAATGTATTCGTGCTTAATCACAGTGGAAGGAGTTGTACTTTCTCAGTTATTGAGAACTTAGAAAGCGGACATGTTCGTACCGTTTAAATTCTTCTCATATCAAGTCGCATAAGATTAAGAAACAAGAAAGGAGTTCTCAACAAAGTACATGTAGAAACATAATAAGTTCTAATAACTCATGAAAGCAACGTAAAATGTGATTTAATTATGCTAGATTAAGAACCAAGAATCAGTTCAAATTGAAAAAGACTTTGAACAAAAGATGATTATCTGATCTTATTTGAAAAATAACTGAGAAATGAAGCCAATTACACCTTGTATAATGACAAAGGAAGAAGTGATAATCGTCCAATATTGAAAACTAAGAAATGCGCTATCGTAATATTCAATAACAACAAAGGGAGACACAGCATATGCAATTCAGAATAAGGAAAGGAGATTAGTTGTGCAATATTACGAAATATGAGAGGATTTCCAATCATAGCACTTTTGGAAAAGATACGAGATCGAATTTCACACGGTAAGAACATAAATATGTTTTAATAAGAATGGATTAAGAACCATGCGCTGGACCTATTCCTTGAAGATTTAGAAGTAATACATCATCTAATAGCCTTTGCAAAAGAATAGAAAAATGAGGCCGATCAAACTTCCTTTACGAGTAAGGAAGAAGTTGCGATCGTTCGATATTGAGAGCCAAGAAATTGACTCGCTGTTCTACGTTATAAATCGCAATAGGAGAACAACACATGATAAAATATTAGGGAGATAATTAAGAAACTAGAAAGGTGATCGAATCGACATTCATGTTGAAAAGATAAGAATATCTAATAACGGATGATAAGCCCCTAATACGTGACTTAGATAGACTGCTGATTGAGAACCATGTGTGGGACCTGTGCACAAAAGATTTAGATCAAATGAATGATCTAATAGCATTTGAAAGAGGACGGAGGCAACTATATTAGCTTAATGACTATGGAAGAAGTGTAATCGTAAGATATTGAAAACTGAGAAAGTCGACTAATCGTAATATAGTTCGAGTCGCAAAAGGAGATACAATCAAACAAGATTGAGAACTAATAAAGGAGAAGTAGTCGTATTAGATTTAAAAAGAACCAAGGGCGGGTCGTATTCATTAAGGATTTATAATTAAGAGATTATCTAATCGTATAAGAAAAAGAACTGAGAAATGAGGCCGATTAATTATGCCTGCACAATGATTAAGGAAGAAATTGTACTAGTACGATATTGAGAAGAAAGAAACGGTCTAATCGTACTATATTATGACACATCAAAGGAGTCTAATCGTACAGCACTAAGAACTAACAAAGTAGATCGAGTCATATCAGATTAAGAAATAGAACAGGAGTTCTTATGTATAAAGTAAATCTCGTAACTCAAGGGAAGAACTTAAAATGCGATTTGATTTGGCCAAATTAAGAACCATGAGTGATAACTATGCATAAAAGAATAAGAACTAAAATACAATATATTGGTTTTGAAGAAATGAGTGAGCAATGTATTCGTGCTTAATCACAATATAAGAGATTGTACTCAAATACGATATTGAGAAATAAGAAAGGGGACAAATCGTACAAGATTAAATACTAATAACCGGGATCAAGTCGCATAAGATTAAGAAACAAGAAAGGAGTTCCCAACAAAGTACATGTAGAAACATAATAAGTTCTAATAACTCATGAAAGCAACGTAAAATGTGATTTAATTATGCTAGATTAAGAACCAAGAATCAGTTCAAATTGAAAAAGACTTTGAACAAAAGATGATTATCTGACCTTATTTGAAAAATAACTGAGAAATGAAGCCAATTACACCTTGTATAATGACAAAGGAAGAAGTGATAATCGTACACTGTTGAGAACTGAAGAAATGCGACTAATCGAGCTATACAATGAACAACAAAGGGAGACACAGCATATGCAATTCAGAATAAGGAAAGGAGATTAGTTGTGCAATATTACGAAATATGGGAGGATTTCCAATCATAGCACTTTTGGAAAAGATACGAGATCGAATTTCACACGGTAAGAACATAAATAGGTTTTAATAAGAATGGATTAAGAACCATGCGCTGGACCTATTCCTTGAAGATTTAGAAGTAATACATCATCTAATAGCTTTTGCAAAAGAATAGATAAATGAGGCCGATCAAACTTCCTTTACGAGTAAGGAAGAAGTTGCGATCGTTCGATATTGAGAGCCAAGAAATTGACTCGCTGTTCTACGTTATAAATCGCAATAGGAGAACAACACATGATAAAATATTAGGGAGATAATTAAGAAACTAGAAAGGTGATCGAATCGACATTCATGTTGAAAAGATAAGAATATCTAATAACGGATGATAAGCCCGACTGTCTCTTATACACATCAGATGTGTATCTCGAGACAGGCTAATATAGTTGCCTCTGATTTAGATCAAATGAATGATCTAATAGCATTTGAAAGAGGACAGAGGCAACTATATTAGCTTAATGACTAAGGAAGAAGTGTAATCGTAAGATATTTAGAACTGAGAAAGTCGACTAATCGTAATATAGTTCGAGTCCCAAAAGGAGATACAATCAAACAAGATTGAGAACTAATAAAGGAGAAGTAGTCGTATTAGATTTAAAAAGAACCAAGGGCGGGTCGTATTCATTATAGTGAGATTTATAATTAAGAGATTATCTTATCGTATAAGATTATAAGAACTCAGAAATGAGGCCGATTAATTGTGCCTGCACAATGATTAAGGAAGAAATTGTACTAGTGCGATATTGAGAAGAAAGAAACGGTCTAATCGTACTATATTATGACACATCAAAGGAGTCTAATCGTACAGCACTAAGAACTAACAAAGTAGATCGAGTCATATCAGATTAAGAAATAGAACAGGAATTTTTTCTTATGAAAGTAAATCTCGTAACTCAAGGGAAGAACTTAAAATGCGATTTGATTTGGCCAAATTAAGAACCATGAGTGATAACTATGCATAAAAGAATAAGAACTAAAATATAATATATTGGTTTTGAAGAAATGAGTGAGCAATGTATTCGTGCTTAATCACAGTGGAAGGAGTTGTACTAAGAGATATTGAGAAATAAGAAAGGGGACAAATCGTACAAGATTAAATACTAATAACCGGGATCAAGTCGCATAAGATTAAGAAACAAGAAAGGAGTTCCCAACAAAGTACATGTAGAAACATAATAAGTTCTAATAACTCATGAAAGCAACGTAAAATGTGATTTAATTATGCTAGATTAAGAACCAAGAATCAGTTCAAATTGAAAAAGACTTTGAACAAAAGATGATTATCTGATCTTATTTGAAAAATATTCTGAGAAATCAAGTTTAGATCCTTGTATAATGACTAATTACGATGTGATAATCGTCCAGTATTGAAAACTAAATGCGACTAATCGAGCTATACAATGAACAACAAAGGGAGACACAGCATATGCAATTCAGAATAAGGAAAGGAGATTAGTTGTGCAATATTACGAAATATGGGAGGATTTCCAATCATAGCACTTTTGGAAAAGATACGAGATCGAATTTCACACGGTAAGAACATAAATAGGTTTTAATAAGAATGGATTAAGAACCATGCGCTGGACCTATTCCTTGAAGATTTAGAATAGCTTTTGCAAAAGAATAGATAAATGAGGCCGATCAAACTTCCTTTACGAATAAGGAAGAAGTTGCGATCGTTCGATATTGAGAGCCAAGAAATTGACTCGCTGTTCTCCGTTATAAATCGCAATAGGAGAACAACACATGATAAAATATTAGGGAGATAATTAAGAAACTAGAAAGGTGATAGAATCGACATTCATGTTGAAAAGATAAGAATATCTAATAACGCATGATAAGCCCCTAATACGTGACTTAGATAGACTGGATTGAGAACCATGTGTGGGACCTGTGCACAAAGATTTAGATCAAATGAATGATCTAATAGCATTTGAAAGAGGACGGAGGCAACTATATTAGCTTAATGACTATGGAAGAAGTGTAATCGTAAGATATTGAAAACTGAGAAAGTCGACTAATCGTAATATAGTTCGAGTCGCAAAAGGAGATACAATCAAACAAGATTGAGAACTAATAAAGGAGAAGCAGTCGTATTAGATTTAAAAAGAACCAAGGTCTTATTATATGACTTTCGTAGTTCTCAATCTTGGAAGAACTTAAAATGCGATTTGATTTGGCCAAATTAAGAACCATTAGTGATAACTATGCATAAAAGATCTTAGAACTAAACTATAATATATTGGTTTTGAAGAAATGAGTGAGCAATGTATTCTTATGCTTATCTAGATGTGTATAAGAGACAGACTCAAATGCGATATTGAGAAATAAGAAAGGGGACAAATCGTACAAGATTAAATACTAATAACCGGGATCAAGTCGCATAAGATTAAGAAACAAGAAAGGAGTTCCCAACAAAGTACATGTAGAAACATAATAAGTTCTAATAACTCATGAAAGCAACGTAAAATGTGATTTAATTATGCTAGATTAAGAACCAAGAATCAGTTCAAATTGAAAAAGACTTTGAACAAAGATGTATTTGGCTTGAAATGCGACTAATCGAGCTATACAATGAACAACAAAGGGAGACACAGCATATGCAATTCAGAACAAGGAAAGGAGATTAGTCGTGCAATATTATGAAATATGAGAGGATTTCCAATCATAGCACATTTGGAAAAGATACGAGATCGAATTTCACACGGTAAGAACATAAATAGGTTTTAATAAGAATGGATTAAGAACCATGCGCTGGACCTATTCCTTGAAGATTTAGAAGTAATACATCATCTAATAGCTTTTGCAAAAGAATAGATAAATGAGGCCGATCAAACTTCCTTTACGAGTAAGGAAGAAGTTGCGATCGTTCGATATTGAGAGCCAAGAAATTGACTCGCTGTTCTACGTTATAAATCGCAATAGGAGAACAACACATGATAAAATATTAGGGAGATAATTAAGAAACTAGAAAGGTGATCGAATCGACATTCATGTTGAAAAGATAAGAATATCTAATAACGCATGATAAGCCCCTAATACGTGACTTAGATAGCGAGTACAACTCCTTCCACTGTGATTAAGCACGAATACATTGCTCACTCATTATATCAAAATCAATATATGATATAATAGTTGTTGAAGTCTTTTATGCATAACTATATTAGCTTAATGACTAAGGAAGAAGTGTAATCGTAAGATATTGAGAACAGAGAAAGTCGACTAATCGTAATATAGTTCGAGTCGCAAAAGGAGATACAATCAAACAAGATTGAGAACTAATAAAGGAGAAGTAGTCGTATTAGATTTAAAAAGAACCAAGGGCGGGTCGTATTCATTACGGATTTATAATTAAGAGATTATCTAATCGTATAAGAAAAAGAACTGAGAAATGAGGCCGATTAATTATGCCTGAACAATGATTAAGGAAGAAATTGTACTAGTACGATATTGAGAAGAAAGAAACGGTCTAATCGTACTATATTATGACACATCAAAGGAGTCTAATCTGATTTACTACTAAGCTGTGTTTCCCTTTGTTGTTCAGGCATAATTAATCGGCCTCATTTCTCAGTTCTTTTTCTTATACGATTAGATTTGGCCAAATTAAGAACCATGAGTGATAACTATGCATAAAAGAATAAGATCTAGAAAATATAATATATTGGTTTTGAAGAAATGAGTGAGCAATGTATTCGTGCTTAATCACAGTGGAAGGAGTTGTACTACTACAATATTGAGAAATAAGAAAGGGATTGTTCAGACAGTAATTTTATTCTAATTGCATCAAGTCATAATCTCTAAGATTAGATGTTCATTGCATTCTCCAACAAAGTGACATTTATAAGTTCTTTTTCTTATACTGTCTAATAATCATGAAAGCAACGTAAAATGTGATTTAATTATGCTAGATTAAGAACCAAGAATCAGTTCAAATTGAAAAGACTTTGAACAAAAGATGATTATCTGACCTTATTTGAAAAATAACTGAGAAATGAAGCCAATTACACCTTGTATAATGACAAAGGAAGAAGTGATAATCGTACAATATTGAGCAACTAAGAAATGCGACTAATCGAGCTATACAATGAACAACAAAGGGAGACACAGCATATGCAATTCAGAATAAGGAAAGGAGATTAGTTGTGCAATATTACGAAATATGGGAGGATTTCCAATCATAGCACTTTTGGAAAAGATACGAGATCGAATTTCACACGGTAAGAACATAAATAGGTTTTAATAAGAATGGATTAAGAACCATGCGCTGGACCTATTCCTTGAAGATTTAGAATAGCTTTTGCAAAAGAATAGATAAATGAGGCTTTTGTTAGTTCTCAACAGTGCACGATTATTGCGATCGTTCCCTAATATTTGTAGCGCATGTAATTGTGTCTCCTGTTCTACGTTATTCATCGCATTAGGAGAACAACACATGATAAAATATTAGGGAGATAATTAAGAAACTAGAAAGGTGATCGAATCGACATTCATGTTGAAAAGATAAGAATATCTAATAACGGATGATAAGCCCCTAATACGTGACTTAGATAGACTGGATTGAGTAACCATGTGTGGGACCTGTGCACAAAAGATTTAGATCAAATGAGGCCGATCTAATAGCATTTGAAAGAGGGCGAGGCAACTATATTAGCTTAATGACTATGGAAGAAGTGTAATCGTAAGATATTGAAAACTGAGAAAGTCGACTTTCATGAGTTATTAGAACTTATTATGTTTATACAATCTGCTTTGTATTGAGAATTATTAAAGGTTTCTTAATCGTTATTAGATTTGATCTTATCGTTATCAACATTTAATGTTGTCGATTCGATCACCTTTCTAGTTAAGACATTATCTAACGTATAAGATGTGTATAAGAGACAGATATTATATTTTAGTTCTTATTCTGATTATGCATAGTTATTGTACATGGTACGATATGGAAAATCAAAGAAACGGTCTAATCGTACTCTCTTATGACACATCAAAGGAGTCTAAGAACAGCACTAAGAACTAACAAAGTAGATCGAGTCATATCAGATTAAGAAATAGAACAGGAGTTCTTATGAAAGTAAATCTCCCTCGTAACTCAAGGGAAGAACTTAAAATGCGATTTGATTTGGCCAAATTAAGAACCATGAGTGATAACTATGCATAAAAGAATAAGAACTAAAATATAATATATTGGTTTTGAAGAAATGAGTGAGCAATGTATTCGTGCTTAATCACAGTGGAAGGAGTTGTACTCGTACGATATTGAGAAATAAGAAAGGGGACAAATCGTACAAGATTAAATACTAATAACCGGGATCAAGTCGCATAAGATTAAGAAACAAGAAAGGAGTTCCCAACAAAGTACATGTAGAAACATAATAAGTTCTAATAACTCATGAAAGCAACGTAAAATGTGATTTAATTATGCTAGATTAAGAACCAAGAATCAGTTCAAATTGAAAAAGACTTTGAACAAAAGATGATTATCTGATCTTATTTGAAAAATAACTGAGAAATGAAGCCAATTACACCTTGTATAATGACAAAGGAAGAAGTGATAATCGTCCAATATTGAAAACTAAGAAATGCGAGATCATCTCATTTGTCATTTTCACTAATCGAGCTATACAATGAACAACAAAGGGAGACACAGCATATGCAATTCAGAATAAGGAAAGGAGATTAGTTGTGCAATATTACGAAATATGAGAGGATTTCCAATCATAGCACTTTTGGAAAAGATACGAGATCGAATTTCACACGGTAAGAACATAAATAGGTTTTAATAAGAATGGATTAAGAACCATGCGCTGGACCTATTCCTTGAAGATTTAGAAGTAATACATCATCTAATAGCTTTTGCAAAAGAATAGATAAATGAGGCCGATCAAACTTCCTTTACGAGTAAGGAAGAAGTTGCGATCGTTCGATATTGAGAGCCAAGAAATTGACTCGCTGTTCTACGTTATAAATCGCAATAGGAGAACAACACATGATAAAATATTAGGGAGATAATTAAGAAACTAGAAAGGTGATCGAATCGACATTCATGTTGAAAAGATAAGAATATCTAATAACGGATGATAAGCCCTAATACGTGACTTAGATAGACTGGATTGAGAAGTTCCCTATCATGTGTGGGACCTGTGCACAAAAGATTTAGATCAAATGAATGATCTAATAGCATTTGAAAGAGGACGGAGGCAACTATATTAGCTTAATGACTATGGAAGAAGTGTAATCGTAAGATATTGAAAACTGAGAAAGTCGACTAATCGTAATATAGTTGAGTCCCAAAGGAGATACAATCAAACAAGATTGAGAACTAATAAAGGAGAAGTATCGTATTAGATTTAAAAAGAACCAAGAAGTAGGAGACAGTCTCTTATATCTAATCTAATATCTTAATTATAAGATGTGTATTAAGCTACATCTAGTTGAATCCGTCCTCTTTCAAATGGTTCTTAGATCCATTCATTTGATCTAAATCTATTTGTGCACAGGTCCCATCTTAACTCTGGGAAGAACTTAAAATGCGATTTGATTTGGCCAAATTAAGAACCATGAGTGATAACTATGCATAAAAGAATAAGAACTAAAATATAATATATTGGTTTTGAAGAAATGAGTGAGCAATGTATTCGTGCTTAATCACAGTGGAAGGAGTTGTACTCGTACGATATTGAGAAATAAGAAAGGGGACAAATCGTACAAGATTAAATACTAATAACCGGGATCAAGTCGCATAAGATTAAGAAACAAGAAAGGAGTTCCCAACAAAGTACATGTAGAAACATAATAAGTTCTAATAACTCATGAAAGCAACGTAAAATGTGATTTAATTATGCTAGATTAAGAACCAAGAATCAGTTCAAATTGAAATGACTTTAAGAAAAGATGATTTATCTTCTTTATTTGAAAAATAACTGAGAAATCCTATTACACCTTGTATAATGGAAATTTCAAGAAGTGATTTATCTATTCTATTGCAAAAGCTAAGAGATGATGTATCGACTTCTACAATCTTCAAGGAAAAGGAGACATAACATATGCAATTCAGAATAAGGAAAGGAGATTAGTTGTGCAATATTACGAAATATGGGAGGATTTCCAATCATAGCACTTTTGGAAAAGATACGAGATCGAATTTCACACGGTAAGAACATAAATAGGTTTTAATAAGAATGGATTAAGAACCATGCGCTGGACCTATTCCTTGAAGATTTAGAAGTAATACATCATCTAATAGCTTTTGCAAAAGAATAGATAAATGAGGCCGATCAAACTTCCTTTACGAGTAAGGAAGAAGTTGCGATCGTTCGATATTGAGAGCCAAGAAATTGACTCGCTGTTCTACGTTATAAATCGCAATAGGAGAACAACACGTGATAAAATATTAGGGAGATAATTAAGAAACTAGAAAGGAGATCGAATCGACATTCATGTTGAAAAGATAAGAATATCTAATAACGGATGATAAGCCCCTAATACGTGACTTAGATAGACTGGATTGAGAACATCAGAACGCATGTGTGGGACCTGTGCACAAAAGATTTAGATCAAATGAATGATCTAATAGCATTTGAAAGAGGACGGAGGCAACTATATTAGCTTAATGACTATGGAAGAAGTGTAATCGTAAGATATTGAAAACTTTGTGAAAGGTCCCAGACGTCTCGTAATCATTTATCTATTCTTTTGATAAAGCTCAATCTAGATTGAATTAATAAAGGAGAAGTAATCGAATACACATTTAAAAAGTTGGTTTCTTTCGTATTCATTATGGATTTATAATTAAGAGATTATCTAATCGTATAAGAAAAAGAACTGAGAAATGAGGCCGATTAATTATGCCTGCACAATGATTAAGGAAGAAATTGTACTAGTACGATATTGAGAAGAAAGAAACGGTCTAATCGTACTATATTATGACACATCATAAGAGACAGTACAGACTAAGAACTAACAAAGTAGATCGAGTCATATCAGATTAAGAAATAGAATAGGAGTTCTTATGAAAGTAAATCTCGTATTGTTGTAACTCAAGGGAAGAACTTAAAATGCGATTTGATTTTGCCAAATTAAGAACCATGAGTGATAACTATGCATAAAAGAATAAGAACTAAAATATAATATATTGGTTTTGAAGAAATGAGTGAGCAATGTATTCGTGCTTAATCACAGTGGAAGGAGTTGTACTCATACGATATTGAGAAATAAGAAAGGGGACAAATCGTACAAGATTAAATACTAATAACCGGGATCAAGTCGCATAAGATTAAGAAACAAGAAAGGAGTTCCCAACAAAGTACATGTAGAAACATAATAAGTTCTAATAACTCATGAAAGCAACGTAAAATGTGATCTAATTATGCTAGATTAAGAACCAAGAATCAGTTCAAATTGAAAAAGACTTTGAACAAAAGATGATTATCTGACCTTATTTGAAAAATAACTGAGAAATGAAGCCAATTACACCTTGTATAATGACAAAGGAAGAAGTGATAATCGTGCACTGTTGAGAACTAAGAAATGCGACTAATCGAGCTATACAATGAACAACAAATGGAGACATAACATATGCAATTCAGAACAAGGAAAGGAGATTAGTCGTGCAAGATTATGAAATATGAGAGGATTTCCAATCATAGCACATTTGGAAAAGATACGAGATCGAATTTCACACGGTAAGAACATAAATATGTTTTAATAAGAATGGATTAAGAACCATGCGCTGGACCTATTCCTTGAAGATTTAGAAGTAATACATCATCTAATAGCTTTTGCAAAAGAATAGATAAATGAGGCCGATCAAACTTGCTTTACGAGTAAGGAAGAAGTTGCGATCGTTCGATATTGAGAGCCAAGAAATTGACTCGCTGTTCTACGTTATACATCGCAAAAGGAGAACAACACATGATAAAACATTAGGGAGATAATTAAGAAACTAGAAAGGTGATCGAATCGACATTCATGTTGAAAAGATAAGAATATCTAATAACGGATGATAAGCCCCTAATATGTGACTTAGTTAGACTAGATTGAGAACACATGTGTGGGACCACTGCTTTCTTATTTAGATCAAATGAATGATCTCATATCTTTTCTAACTAAGTATTCTATATTAGCTTAATGACTAAGGAAGAAGTGTAATCGTAAGATATTGAGAAATGAGAAAGTCAACTAATCGTAATATAGTGCGAGTCGCAAAAGGAGATACAATCAAACAAGATTGAGAACTAATAAAGGAGAAGTAGTCGTATTAGATTTAAAAAGAAACCAAGGGCGGGTCGTATTCAGTAATGATTTATAATTAAGAGATTATCTAATCGTATAAGAAAAAGAACTGAGAAATGAGGCCGATTAATTATTTCTACAGTGATTAAGGAAGAAATTCCTACTAGTACTCAATTGAGAAGATTAGAGAAACGGTCTAATTACTATATTATGACACATCAAAGGAGTCTAATCGTACAGCACTAAGAACTAACAAAGTCGATCGAGTCATATCAGATTAAGAAATAGAACAGGAGTTCTTATGAAAGTAAATTCTATGACTCGTAACTCAAGGGAGGAACTTAAAATGCGATTTGATTTGGCCAAATTAAGAACCATGAGTGATAACTATGCATAAAAGAATAAGAACTAAAATATAATATATTGGTTTTGAAGAAATGAGTGAGCAATGTATTCGTGCTTAATCACAGTGGAAGGAGTTGTACTCGTACGATATTGAGAAATAAGAAAGGGGACAAATCGTACAAGATTAAATACTAATAACCGGGATGAAGTCGCATAAGATTAAGAAACAAGAAAGGAGTTTTCCAACAAAGTATATGTAGAAACATAATAAGTTCTAATAACTCATGAAAGCAACGTAAAATCTGATATAATTCTGCTAGATTAAGATGATAAGAATCAGTTCAAATTGAAAAAGACTTTGTCCAAAAGATGATGGCTGACTTATTTCACAAATTACTTGTAACAAATGAAGTCTAGATACACCTTGTATAATGACAAAGGAAGAAGTGATAATCGTACAATATTGAGAACTAAGAAATTGGGCAACTAATCGAACTATACAATGAACAGCAAAAGGAGACATAACATATGCAATTAAGAACAAGGAAAGGAGATTAGTCGTGCAAGATTATGAAATATGAGAGGATTTCCAATCATAGCACATTTGGAAAAGATACGAGATCGAATTTCACACGGTAAGAACATAAATATGTTTTAATAAGAATGGATTAAGAACCATGCGCTGGACCTATTCCTTGAAGATTTAGAACTAATACATTATCTAATAGCTTTTGCAAAATAATAGAGAAATGAGGCCGATCAAACTTGCTTTACGAGTAAGGAAGAACTTGCGATCGTTCGATATTGAGAGCCAAGAAATTGACTCGCTGTTCTACGTTATATATCGCAATAGGAGAACAACACATGATAAAATATTAGGGAGATAATTAAGAAACTAGAAAGGTGATCGAATCGACATTCATGTTGAAAAGATAAGAATATCTAATAACGGATGATTAAGCTAATATAGTTGCCTCCGTCCATTGAGAACCTTGTACACATTTCTTAATTGCACAAAAGATTTAGATCAAATGAATGATCTAATAGCATTTGAAAGAGGACGGAGGCAACTATATTAGCTTAATGACTAAGGAAGAAGTGTAATCGTAAGATATTGAGAACAGAGAAAGTCGACTAATCGTAATATAGTTCGAGTCTCAAAAGGAGATACAATCAAACAAGATTGAGAACTAATAAAGGAGAAGTAGTCGTATTAGATTTAAAAAGAACCAAGGGCGGGTCGTATTCATTAAGGATTTATAATTAAGAGATTATCTAACGTATAAGAAAAAGAACTCAGAAATGAGGCCAATTAATTATGCCTGCACAATGATTAAGGAAGAAATTGTACTAGTACGATATTTAGAAGAAAGAAACGGTTTAATCGTACTATATTATGACACATCAAAGGAGTCTAATCGTAAGGACTAAGAACTAACAAAGTAGATCGAGTCATATCAGATTAAGAAATAGAATAGGAGTTCTTATGAATTCGAAAGTAAATCTCGTAACTCAAGGGAAGAAATTAAAATGCGATTTGATTTTGCCAAATTAAGAACCATGAGTGATAACTATGCATAAAAGAATAAGAACTAAAATATAATATATTGGTTTTGAAGGAATGAGTAAGCAATGAGGCCATGTATTCGTGCTTAATCACAGTGGAAGGAGTTGTACTCGTACGATATTTAGAACAAAGAACGGGGACAAATCGTACAAGATTAAATTCTAATAACCGGGATCAAGTCGCATAAGATTAAGAAACAAGAAAGGAGTTCCCAACAATGTACATGTAGAAACATAATAAGTTCTAATAACTCATGAAAGCAACGTAAAATGTGATTTAATTATGCTAGATTAAGAACCAAGAATCAGTTCAAATTGAAAAAGACTTTGAACAAAAGATGATTATCTGACCTTATTTGAAAAATAACTGAGAAATGAAGCCAATTACACCTTGTATAATGACAAAGGAAGAAGTGATAATCGTGCACTGTTGAGAACTAAGAAATGCGACTAATCGAGCTATACAATGAAAAACAAATGGAGACATAACATATGCAATTCAGAACATGGAAAGGAGATTAGTCGTGCAAGATTATGAAATATGAGAGGATTTCCAATCATAGCACATTTGGAAAAGATACGAGATCGAATTTCACACGGTAAGAACATAAATATGTTTTAATAAGAATGGATTAAGAACCATGCGCTGGACCTATTCCTTGAAGATTTAGAACTAATACATCATCTAATAGCATTTGCAAAAGAATAGAGAAATGAGGTCGATCAAACTTGCTTTATGAGTAAGGAAGAAGTTTCAATCGTTCGATATTGAGAGCCAAGAAATTGACTCGCTGTTCTACGTTATACATCGCAAAAGGAGAACAACACATGATAAAACATTAGGGAGATAATTAAGAAACTAGAAAGGTGATCGAATCGACATTCATGTTGAAAAGATAAGAATATCTAATAACGGATGATAAGCCCCTAATACGTGACTTACTTAGACTAGATTGAGAACCATGTGTGGGACCTGTGCACAAAAGATTTAGATCAAATGAATGATCTAATCGCATTCGAAATTAAATGGAGGCAACGATATTAGCTTAACGACTAAGGAAGAAGTGTAATCATAAAATATTGAGAACTAAAAAAGTTGACTCATCGTAATATAGTGCGAGTCGCCAAAGGAGATACAATCGAACAAGATTGAGAACTAATAAAGGAGAAGTAGTCGTGTTAGATTGAAAAAGAACCAAGAGCGGGTCGTATTCATTAACGATTTATAATAAAGAGATTATCTAATCGTATAAGAAAAAGAACTCAGAAATGAGGCCTATTAATTATGCCTCCACAGTGATTAAGGAAGAAATTGTAGTAGTACGATATTGAGAAGAATGAAACGGTCGAATCGTACTATATTATGACACATCAAAGGAGATCTAATCGTATAGGATTAAGAACTAACAAAGTCGATCGAGTCATATCAGATTAAGAAATAGAACAGGAGTTCTTATAAAAGTAAATCACGTAACTCAAGAGAAGAACTTAAAATGCGATTTGATTTGGCCAAATTAAGAACCATGAGTGACAACTATGCATAAAAAAAATAAGAACTAAAATATAATATATTGGTTTAGAAGAAATAAGTGAGCAATGAGGCCAAGTATGCATGCTTAATCACAGTGGAAGTACTTGTACTCGTACGATATTGAGAACTAAGAAAGGGGACAAATCGTACAAGATTAAATACTAATAACCGGGATCAAGTCGCGTAAGATTAAGAAACAAGGAAGGAGTTCTCAACAAAGTACATGTAGAAACATAATAAGTTCTAATAACTCATGAAAGCAACGTAAAATGTGATTTAATTATGCTAGATTAAGAACCAAGAAACAGTTCAAATTGAAAAAGATTTTGAACAAAAGATGATTATCTGACCTTATTTGAAAAATAACTGTACGAATGAAGCCAATTACACCTTGTATAATGATAAAGGAAGAAGTGATAATCGTACAATATGAGAACTAAGAAATGCGACTAATCGAGCTATACAACGAACAACAAAAGGAGACATAGCATATGTAATTCAGAATAAGGAAAGGAGATTAGTCGTGTAAGATTATGAAATATGAGAGGAGTTCCAATCGTTGCACATTTGGAAAAGATTGAGATCAAATTTCACAAGGTAAGAATAGAAATATGTTTTAATAAGAATGGATTAAGAACCATGCGCTAGACCTATTCCTTGAATCTTTGGAACTAATACATCACCTAATAGCATTAGCAAAAGAATAGAGAAATGAGGCCGATCAAACTTGCTTTACTTACAAGGAAGAAGTTGCAATCGTTCGATATTGAGAACCAAGAAATTGACTAGCTGTTCTATGTTATGAATCGCAAAAGGAGAAAAACAAATGATAAATTATTAGGGAGATAATTAAGAAACTAGAAAGGTGATCTAATCGACATACATGTTGAAAAGATAAGAATATCTATCTAATAACCGAATGATAAGCCCCTAATACGTGACTTAGTTGGACTAGATTGAGAACCATGTGTGGGACCTGTGCTCAAATATTTAGATCAAATGAATGATCTAATAGCATTCGAAAGAGAACAGAGGCAACTATATTAGCTTAATTACTAAGGAAGAAGTGTAATCGTAAGATATTGAGAACTAAGAAAGTTGACTAATCGTAATATAGTTGCGAGTCGCAAAAGGAGATACAATCAAACAAGATTGAGAACAAATAAAGGAGAAGTAGTCGTATTAGATTTAAAAAGAACCAAGAGCGGGTCGTATTCATTAATCCTGTTTTATATTTAAGAGATTATCTAATCGTATAAGAAAAAGAACTGATTTGAATGAGGCCTATTAATTAAGCCTGCACAATGATTAAGGAAGAAATTGTAGTAGGACGATATTGAGAAGAAAGAAACGGTCTAATCATACTATATTATGACACATCAAAGGAGATCTAATCGTACAGGATTAAGAACTAACAAAGTAGTACATCGAGTCATATCAGATTTAGAAATAGAACAGGAGTTCTTATAAAAGTAAATCTCGTAACTCAAGAGAAGAACTTAAAATGAGATTTGATTCGGCCAAATTAAGAACCATGAGTGATATCTATGCATAAAAGAATAAGAACTAAAATATAATATATTGGTTTTGAAGAAATAAGTGAGCAATGAGGCCATGTATGCGTGCTTAATCACAGTGGAAGGAGCTGTACTCGTACGATATTGAGAACTAAGAACGGGGACAAATCGTACAAGATTAAATACTAATGACCGGGATCAAGTCACATAAAATTAAGAAACAAGAAAGGAGTTCTCGATAACCTACATGTAGAAACATAATAAGTTCTAATAACTCATGAAAGCAACGTAAAATGTGATTTAATTATGCTAGATTAAGAACCAAGAATCAGTTCAAATTGAAAAAGACTTTGAACAAAAGATGATTATCTGACCTTATTTGAAAAATAACTGAGAAATGAAGCCAATTACACCACTTGTATCATTACAAAGGAAGAAGTGATCATCGTACAATATTGAGAACTAAGAAATGAGACTAATCGAGCTATACAATGAACAACAAAAAGAGACATAACATATGCAATTCACAGAACAAAGAAAGGAGATTAGTCGTGTAAGATTATGAAATATGAGAGGAGTTCCACTCATTGCACATTTGGAAAAGATTGAGATCAAATTTCACAAGGTAAGAACAGAAATATGTTTTAATAAGAATGGATTAAGAACCATGTGCTGGACCTATTCCTTGATGCGTCAGAACTAATACATCACCTAATAGCATTTGCAAAAGAATAGAGAAATGAGGCCGATCAAACTTGCTTTACGAGTAAGGAAGAAGTTGCGATCGTTTGATATTTAGAGTCAAGAAATTGACTAGCTGTTCTATGTTATGAATCGCAAAAGGAGAACAACACATGATAAAATATTAGGGAGATAATTAAGAAACTAGAAAGGTGATCTAATCGACATACATGTTGTAAAAGATAAGAATATCTAAAAACGAATGACAAGCCCCTAATACGTGACTTAGTTAGACTAGATTGAGAACCATGTGTGGGACCTGTGCACAAAAGATTTTGATCAAATGAATGACCTAATCGCATTCGAAAGAGAACGGGGCAACTATATTAGCTTAACGACTAAGGAAGAAGTGTAATCGTAAGATATTGAGAACTAAGAAAGTTGACTAATCGTAATATAGTTGCGAGTCGCAAAAGGAGATACAATCGAACAAGATTGAGAACTAATAAAGGAGAAGTAGTCATATTAGATTTAAAAAGAACCAAGAGCAGGTCTTATTCATTAAGGATTTATAATTATGAGATTATCTAATCGTATAAGAAAAAGATAGTAGATTAAGAACTAACAAAGTAGATCGAGTTATATCAGATTTAGAAATAGAACAGGAGTTCTTATAAAAGTATATGTCGTAACTCAAGAGAAGAACTTAAAATACGATTTGATTCGGCCAAATTAAGAACCATGAGTGATATCTATGCATAAAAGAATAAGAACTAAAATATAATATATTGGTTTTGAAGAAATAAGTGAGCAATGAGGCCATGTATGCGTGCTTAATCACAGTGGAAGGAGCTGTACTCATACGATATTGAGAACTAAGAACGGGGACAAATCGTACAAGATTAAATACTAATAACCGGGATCAAGTCGCATAAGATTAAGAAACAAGAAAGGAGTTCTCGATAAAGTACATGTAGAAACATAATAAGTTCTAATAACTCATGATAACGACGTAAAATGAGATTTAATTATGCTAGATTAAGATCCAAGAATCAGTTCCAATTGAAAAAGACTTTGAACAAAAGGTGATTATCGAACCTTATTTGAAAAAGAATTTGAGAAATGAAGCCAATTACACCTTGTATAATGACAAAGGAAGAAGTGATAATCGTACAATATGAGAACTAAGAAATGCGACAAATCGAGCTATACAACGAACAACAAAAGGAGACATAACATATGCAATTCACAGAACAAAGAAAAGAGATTACTCGTGTAAGATTATGAAATATGAGAGGAGTTCCAATCATAGCACATTTGGAAAAGATATGAGATCAAATTTCACAAGGTAAGAACATAACTATGTTTTAATAAGAATGGATTAAAAACCATACGCTGGACCTATTCCTTGAAGATTTAGAACTAATACATCATCTAATAGCATTTGCAAAAGAATAGAGAAATGAGGCCGATCAAACTTGCTTTACGAGTAAGGAAGAAGTTGCGATCGTTCGATATTGAGAGCCAAGAAATTGACTAGGTGTTCTATGTTATGAATAGCAAAAGGATAACACATGATAAAATATTAGGGAGATAATTAAGAAACTCGAAAGGTGACGTTGAAATCGACATACATGTTCAAAAGATAAGAATATCTAATAACGGATTATAAGCCCCTAATACGTGACTTAGTTAGACTAGATTGGGAACCATGTGTGGGACCTGTGCTCAAAAGATTCTGATCAAATGAATGCTCTAATAGTATTCGAATGAGAACGGACGCAACTGTATTAGGTAAATGACTAAGGAAAAAGTGTAATCGTAAGATATTGAGAACTAAGAAAGTAGACTAATCGTAATATAGTTGCGAGTCGCAAAAGGAGATACAATCGAACAAGATTGAGAACCAATAAAGGAGAAGTAGTCGTATTAGATTTAAAAAGAAACAAGAGCGGGTCGTGTTCATTAAAGATTTATAATTAAGAGATTATCTAATCATATAAGAAAAAGAACTGAGAAATGAGGCCTATTAATTATGCCTGCACAATGATTAAGGAAGAAATTGTAATAGTACGATATTGAGAAGAAAGAAACGGTCTAATCGTACTATATTATGACACATCAAAGGAGATCTCTGCTAATCGTACAGGATTAAGAACTGACAAAGTAGATCGAGTCATATCAGATTTAGAAATAGAACAGGAGTTCTTATAAAAGTAAATCTCGTAACTCAAGAGAAGAACTTAATATGCGATTTGATTCGGCCAAATTAAGAACCATGAGTGATATCTATGCATAAAAGAATAAGAACTAAAATATAATACATTGGTTTTGAAGAAATAAGTGAGCAATGAGGCCATGTATGCGTGCTTTGTGAAACCCAGTATTTTAATAGCCTTGTTCTTTGATTTTAACTGGTTTAAAATATTTTTCATATTATTTTTAGTCATAAAGTACTTCAACTTATTCGTTCTTCAATTCGGCAAATTTTTCGATTTACGCGATTTCTGTACCGGCGGGTAAACGGGTCAAAAAAATTAGACAAAATGTAATTAGTGCATTGTGGTGTGTGAGTGTTGTTTGATGACTGATTTATAATGTTAATTTAGTAGCAAAAATTAGTTTTTGGGTCAAATAGTACAACTTGGAGACTATTTGGTCAATGGGGTACTATTTGGTCAACCTTGGAATTTCTTTTAAGTCTTCTTCTTGTTTTTTTCTTCCTCATTTTCTTCCAGCAGCAGCTGAACTCCTCTCCTCCATTTTCCCCAAAAAAATTTTCTTGGTTTTCAAGTAGGAATCACTTGGAAGGTAAGATTTTATGTATTTTAGCATTTATGGCTTATGGGCTTTATGATTTAAGCTTTAATTTCAAGTTTTGTAGGATTATTTATGGCTGAGAAAACCCTCTTTGCAGCCTTATAAGTTGTGATTTATGTATGTTATGGGTTGTTTTTAGTGTTTTGGAGGTTGGGAAGTGATTGGGGTTGATTTTTAACAACTTTCCATGGTTAGATTACAAATTTTAAGATTATGAGTTAGGGTTTTGTCTTCCATATGAGCCTAGAATGTTATGCTATGAATGCTTATGTCTATGCTTGTAATGATGTTTTAAGAGTGTTTTAAGGTTAGTTTGGATAGGAATTTAGACACATCTTGCACTGGAACTTCCGACATTTCTATTCAATTTGAAAAATCCTAAGTTTGGCCCAACTAGGATAATTTGGATAATTGGTTATGTTTAAAGGGTCTTTAATGATCTTTTGATGGTTTTAGGTGTTTTCCATTGTTGTGGAATGCTATTGATATAGTCTCGGCTATTGCTAGGTGAATTTTCCGTTTATGGATTTTGTTGGTTGAATATGTTGTTTTGAGTTGGGTTGTAACCAAGGTCCCTAAGTGTATGAATATTGGAGATTGTTGGTTGAATATGTTGTTTTGACAGATGTGTAACCAAGGTACCTTGAATTTGGACCTTGGATGTGTCCATGAGTAGACAGCGGTTTTTGTGAATAGGTCATTTTTACCAAAGAGTTGTTGGTGTCGTTTTCTATCGTTTAGCGTCGTTTCGCTTCCCTAGTCATTCTTTAACTTCTACATCTCTTCTAAGAGTCCTCTTATATCTGTTTTAGGTACCACTCCACCTACCGCCGCGATCGCGTTACGTGATCTTTGTGCAGTTTTTGCTTTAATAGGTGGGTAACATAGACCCTCTTCCACTTGTATTTTGTTTAACGACTTTCGAAATATGTTTGGATGGATTTTAAAATGTGTATGATGTTTGGAACTGCACTTTTACCAAGTTTTGGAATTATTATATATGAAATCGGGACCAAGCTATTTTATGTTAATCAATTGATATATTTGCAAACTCTTTTGATATGAAAGCATTCGATATCGTTTTGGGTCTAGGTGAATGTGGTAATATATTGTTATTGTGGATGACTATAGTGTCAAAGTGAATGTTATGAACTCTACGTACGGGTCTTGTGATGGGATAACTTGACCTCGGTCGGACTAGTAGGTGTGGTAGATTACTAGATCGCTGTCTTGTAGAGTCATCTTGTTGAGCCTAAAAGATACTCATGCTATTTTATTATATTCGGATTGAAGCTGTACTTGGATTTGTTCGCTATGCTTTAGCATACTATGTTTTGAAATGATTGGATCTTTTTACTATGTTTTAGACATGCAGCGTTTAAATGGCATGATACATTTTAGAAACTACTTAAATTATGGTTTATTGACTTTTAAATGGCATGAGACATTTTAGAAACTGCTTCATAAGTTATGGTTTTCATTGAATGTCATTATCTATGTTTTCTTAGTTGGCTTGTTTGCATGCATTATCGCATTTATAGCAAGCTGCATAGCTCTATCTCTGTCTCTGATGAACTTTATTTTCGTTGTAGCATCTTTTGTACTAAGAAGGAATTTTGTAATTCGTATTTTTGTGTAAAATGAAATATTTGGTTTTATAGTTGAGAAATGGCTTGATGGTTCTATTACATTATAAGAGAAGTTTGTTGCTCTGTTTGTTTGTTAATCTTGCGCTTTGATCCGGTTTCTACCATTAGCGCGGCGTGTTCTTATCCCATTTTTGGGGCGTGACATGCTTAATCACAGTGGAAGGAGCTGTACTCGTACGATATTGAGAACTAAGAACGGGGACAAATCGTACAAGATTAAATACTAATAACCGGGATCAAGTCGCATAAGATTAAGAAACAAGAAAGGAGTTCTCGACAATGTACATGTAGAAACATAATAAGTTCTAATAACTCATGAAAGCAATGTAAAATAATTAGTGATTTAATTATGCTAGATTAAGAACCAAGAATCAGTTCAAATTGAAAAAGACTTTGAACAAAAGATGATTATCTGACCTTATTTGAAAAATAACTGAGAAATTGAGCCAATTACACCTTGTATCATTACAAAGGAAGAAGTGATCATTGTACAATATTGAAAACTAAGAAATGTGACTAATCGAGCTATACAATGAACAACAAAAGGAGACATAACATATGCAATTCACAGAACAAAGCAAGGTGATTAGTTGTGTAAGATTATGAAATATGAGAGGAGTTCCACTCATTGCACATTTGGAAAAGATTGAGATCAAATTTCACAAGGTAAGAACAGAAATATGTTTTAATAAGAATGGATTAAGAACCATGTGCTGGACCTATTCCTTGATGCGTCAGAACTAATACATCACCTAATAGCATTTGCAAAAGAATAGAGAAATGAGACCGATCAAACTTGCTTTACGAGTAAGGAAGAAGTTGCGATCGTTCGATATTGAGTTGAGTCAAGAAATTGACTAGCTGTTTTATGTTATGAATCGCAAGAGGAGAACAACACATGATAAAATATTAGGGAGATAATTAAGAAACTAGAAAGGTGAATAATCGACATACATGTTGAAAAGATAAGAATATCTAATAACGAATGATAAGCCCCTAATACGTGACTTAGTTAGACTAGATTGAGAACCATGTGTGGGACCTGTGCACAAAAGATTTAGATCAAATGAATGATCTAATCGCATTCGAAAGAGAACAGAGGCAACTATATTAGCTTAATGACTAAGGAAGAAGTGTAATCGTAAGATATTGAGAACTAAGAAAGTTGACTAATCATAATATAGTTGCGAGTCGCAAAAGGAGATACAATCGAACAAGATTGAGAACTAATAACGGATAAGTAGTCGTATTAGATTTAAAAAGAACCAAGAACGGGTCGTATTCATTAAGGATTTATAATTAAGAGATTATCTAATCGTATAAGAAAAAGAGGTCTGTCTCTTATATAGTACGATCTAGACCCTGTCTCTTATACACATCTACAGATATAAGGACTCTCAATTGTAATAGTACGATATTGAGAAGAAAGAAACGGTCTAATCGTACTATTTGTGACACATCAAAGGAGATCTAATCGTCCAGGACTAAGAACTAACAAAGTAGATCGAGTCATATCAGATTAAGAAAAATAGAACAGGAGTTCTTGTAAAGTAAATCTCGTAACTCAAGAGAAGAACTTAAAATGCGATTTGATTCGGCCAAATTAAGAACCATGAGTGATAACTATGCATAAAAGAATAAGAACTAAAATATAATATATTGGTTTTGAAGAAATAAGTGAGCAATGAGGCCATGTATGCATGCTTAATCACAGTGGAAGAAGTTGTACTCGTACGATATAGAGAAACTAAGAACGGGGACAAATCGTACAAGATTAAATACTAATAACCGGGATCAAGTCGCATAAGATTAAGAAACAAGAAAGGAGTTCCCAACAAAGTACATGTAGAAACATAATAAGCTCGACTAATAACTCATGAAAGCAACGTAAAATGTGATTTAATTATGCTAGATTAAGAACCAAGAATCAGTTCAAATTGAAAAAGACTTTGAACAAAAGATGATTATCTGACCTTATTTGAAAATAACTGAGAAATGAAGCCAATTACACCTTGTATAATGACAAAGGAAGAAGTGATCATCGTATAATATTGAGAACTAAGAAATGCGACTAATCGAGTTATACAAAGAACAACAAAAGGAGACATAACATATGTAATTCAGAGAACAAAGAAAGTAGATTAGTCGTGTAAGATTATGAAATATGAGAGGAGTTCCAATCATAGCACATTTGGAAAAGATTGAGATCAAATTTCACAAGGTAAGAATAGAAATATGTTTTAATAAGAATGGATTAATTCTTATGCGCTGGACCTATTCCTTGAAGCTTCAGAACTAATACATCATCTAATAGCATTTGCAAAAGAATAGAGAAATGAGGCCGATCAAACTTGCTTTACGAGTAAGGAAGAACGGTTGCGATCGTTCGATATTGAGAGTCAAGAAATTGACTAGCTGTTCTATGTTATGAATCGCAAAAGGAGAACAACACATGATAAAATATTAGGGAGATAATTTAGAAACTAGAAAGGTGATCTAATCGACATACATGTTGAAAAGATAGGAATATCTAAAAACGAATGACAAGCCCCTAATACGTGACTTAGTTAGACTAGATTGAGAACCATGTACAGCTCCTGTGCACAAAAGATTTAGATCAAATGAATGATCTTATCGCATTCGAAAGAGAACGGATGCAACTATATTAGCTTAATGACTAAGGAAGAAGTGTAATTGTAAGATATTGAGAACGGAGAAAGTCGACTAATCGTAATATAGTTGCGAGTCGCAAAAGGAGATACAATCGAACAAGATTGAGAACTAATAAAGGAGAAGTAGTCGTATTAGAATTAAAAAGAACCAAGAGCGGGTCGTATTCATTAAGGATTTATAATTAAGAGATTATCTAATCGTATATAGAAAAAGAACTGAGAAATGAGGCCTATTAATTATACCTGCACAATGATTAAGGAAGAAATTGTAATAGTACGATATTGAGAAGAAAGAAACGGTCTAATCGTACTATATTATGACACATCAAAGCAGATCCAATCGTACAGGATTAAGAACTAACAAAGTAGATCGAGTCATATCAGATTAAGAAATAGAGCAGAGTTCTTCTCAACGAGTACAGCTACTGTAACACAAGAGAAGAATTTAAAATGCGATTTGATTCGGCCAAATTAAGAACCATGAGTGATAACTATGCATAAAAGAATAAGAACTAAAATATAATATATTGGTTTTGAAGAAATAAGTGAGCAATGAGGCCATGTATGTGTGCTTAATCACTGTGAAAGGAGTTGTACTCGTACGATATTGAGAAACTAAGAACGGGGAGAAATCATACAAGATTAAATACTAATAACCGGGATCAAGTCGCATATGATTAAGAAACAAGAAAGGAGTTCTCGACAAAGTATTAAAAAGGTGCATGTAGAAACATAATAAGTTCTAATAACTCATGAAAGCAACGTAAAATGTGATTTAATTATGCTAGATTAAGAACCAAGAATCAGTTCAAATTGAAAAAGACTTTGAACAAAAGATGATTATCTGACCTTATTTGAAAAATAACTGAGAAATGAAGCCAATTACACCTTATATCATTACAAAGGAAGAAGTAATCATTGTACAATATTGAGAACTAAGAAATGTGACTAATCGAGCTATACAATGAACAACAAAAGGAGACATAACATATGCAATTCACAGAACAAAGAAAGGAGATTAGTCGTGTAAGATTATGAAATATGAGAGGAGTTCCACTCATTGCACATTTGGAAAAGATTGAGATCAAATTTCACAAGGTAAGAACAGAAATATGTATTAATTGGAATGGATTAAGAACCATGCGCTGGACCTATTCCTTGAAGCTTCAGAACTAATACATCACCTAATAGCATTTGCAAAGGAATAGAGAAATGAGGCCGATCCAAACTTGCTTTACGAGTAAGGAAGAAGTTGCGATCGTTCGATATTGAGAGCCAAGAAATTGACTAGGTGTTCTATGTTATGAATCGCAAAAGGAGAACAACACATGATAAAATATTAGAGAGATAATTAAGAAACTAGAAAGGTGATCTAATCGACATACATGTTGAATAGATAAGAATATCGAATAACGGATGATAAGCCCCTAATACTTGACTTAATTAGGCTAGATTGAGAACCATGTGTGGGACCTGTGCACAAAAGATTTAGATCAAATGAATGATCTAATCGCATTTGAAAGAGAACGGAGGCAACTATATTAGCTTAATAACTAAGGAAGAAATGTAATCGTAAGATATTGAGAACTAAGAAAGTAGACTAATCGTAATATATAGTGAGTCGCAAAAGGAGATACAATCAACCAGGATTGAGAACTAATAAAGGAGAAGTAGTCGTATTAGATTTAAAAAGAACCTAGACTTATTCGTATTCATTAGTACGATGCTATAATTACAGATTATCTAATCGTATAAGAGACAGAACTAGATAAATGAGGCCTATTAATTATGCCTTTTCAATGATTAATGATTACAAATTGTTCATAGTACGATATTGAGAAGAAAGAAAGGGTCTAATCGTACTATATTACGACACAGTAAAGGAGATCTAATCGAACAGGATTAAGAACTAACAAAGTAGATCGAGTCTTATCAGATTAAGAAATAGAACAGGAGTTCTTATAAAAGTAAATCTCGTAACTCAAGATAAGAACTTAAATTACTATTTGATTTGGCCAATTTAAGAACCATGAGTGATAACTATGCATAAAAGAATAAGAACTAAAATATAATATGATGGTTTTGAAGAAATAAGTGAGAAATGAGGCCTAGTATACGTCACAGTGGAAGGAGTTCTAGTCGTACGATATTGAGAACTGAGAAAGGGGACAAATCGTACAAGATTAAATACTAATAACTGGGATCAAGTCGCATAAGATTAAGAAAGTAGAACAAGGAGTTCTCAACAAAGTACATGTAGAAACATAATAAGTTCTAATAACTCATGAAAATAACATAAAATGTGATTCAATTATGCTAGATTGAGAACCAAGAAACAGTTGAAATTGAAAAAGACTTTGAATAAAAGATGATTATCTAACCTTATTCGAAAAAGAAGTGAGAAATGATGCCAATTACACATTGTATAATGACAAAGGAAGAAGTGATCATCGTACAATATTGAGAACTAAGAAATTCGACTAATCGAGCTATACAATGAAAAACAAAAGGAGACACAACATATGCAATTCGCAGAACAAACCCTCAATTCGAAGAATAAAACAGTTCACAAAAGAACACAAATACACATCCTTGATTTGTATAAGAGATAGCTTTTAAATTGCATCGGATTCATTCCTTTGCTCGTAGATTGTAAGCTTTGATAGCTGCATATCCAATCCTGTTGGGAAGATTTGGCTTTCTGGAACCAAATTTTTGCTGTCTCTATGTTGGTAAGTTCGGACCAGCTCATGCATGTTTCCATCTCTTCTAATCAACTCCAACAAGATATCCTAGCTACATTCATTTATGCTAAATGCACTAAATACAAAAGAAGAAGTTTATGGCAAGAACTCCGTACGGTACAATCCTCAAATCCATGGCTGGTGGGGGGGGGATTTTAATGTAATCTCCAATTCGGACGAGTATAAGGGTTCTTCTTTGGTGGACGTTAAAGCCTTAAATGAATTCAACGATTGTCTCCTAGATTGTGGCCTTATGAACATGGCATATCAAGGCTGCAAATTCACTTGGAGAGGTAATAGGTGTGGCAGCTTGGTATGGAAAAGACTTGATCGTTATGTATGTAACCAGGCATTCCTATCTACCTTTCAACAAATTACGGTGGAACATTTGCTCAAAACATGTTCAGATCACTCTCCGCTGCTCCTCAAGACATCAAATGGAATGTCATCCGGGCCAAAGCAGTTTAGGTTTTTAAATGCATGGACTAACCACCCTCTGATTACTCGATGCAGGTTGTCAAAGATTAATTATCAGGGTCACCTGGGGCTGTTACCTAATATCCTTTGAGGCAAGGATATTAACTGGGCCTGTCTCTTATACACATCTAGATGTGTATAAGAGATTGGAACCACACCATGTTTGGTAACAAATTTGACAAGGTGAGAAATGCTGAGTTGCAAGTCAAACAGTGTGAAACCACTGTCTACTTTGACAGCGGACTCAAGGTACCTTTTGCACTTGCCCATGCACAAGCCAAACACGCCAAATGCCTTGCCGAAGAAGAAAGTTTCTGGAGACAAAAATCGGGCTTGAAATGGCTCAAAGAAGGAGATCAAAACTCAAAATTCTTTCATTCTTCACTCCTTACTAAGAGGTACAACTTGAACATCTCGAGGCTTAAGGTGGACGGGACGTGGACGGAAGATTGGCAGCTTATTAAAGAAGAGGGTGTCTATCACTTCAAGGATCTTTTAACAGCCCCAGGTAACTCGGATATCAATCATGATCTCTTGAACAACATCTCCCAAGGTAATTACACAAGAGGATAACAGAAAAGCTGCTTTCCGAGCCATCCATGGACGAGCTCAAGGAGGCAACTTTTGGCCTTAACCCACATGGGACTTTGGAATGGGACGGTTTTAATGGAGTATTTTCACCACATCTAGATGTGTATAAGAGACAGGCATTGTGAAGGCGATGAAAGATTTCTTGAAGCAGCGGATCGCTTCCCGAGCTTTTACAAGCACCCTTATAGCATTGATCCCGAAAATTACGAACCCTTCCTCTTTTGATAACTTTAGACAAATTAGCCTTTGTACTTTTTTCAATAAAATCTGCACCAAAATAGTACAAGACTATCTTTAGTGCTGCCCAAAATTATTTCTCGAGAGTAAGTAGCTTATGTACAAGGCAGAATATCACCGATAACATATTGCTAGTTCAAGAGATGGTCGAGTTCATAAACCGGAAAACCAGAGGAGGTAATATCATTTTCAAGCTTGATTTAACAAAGGCCTTTGATCGCATCTCCTGTGCACTTACATCTTTCCTTTATGCAGTTCAGCGAAAACTTGGGTTTAGCGAAAATTGGAATGCCATCTTGAAGAATGTGTTAGATCCTTCATTGCTGGTTAATCATCCTTCTTAATGGCTCCCCAAAAGGCTTTTTCAAGTCCACCAGAGGTGTTCGCCAGGGAGACCCCTTATCACCTCTCCTTTTCATAATTGCAATGGAAACCTTCTCACGAGGATTAAAAGCTACCGAGGGGGGAAAATTTCAGATTATGCATTGCCGAGGAAATGCCAACCAATCACCCACTTAACATTTGCGGATGACATAGTTATTTTCACAAAGGGAGAAACCAAGTCTATCAAAAGCCTCATGGAATTTCTCACTCAGTTTGAAGTATCATCCGGGCTGTTCTTTAACAAGTCCAAAAGTTCTTCTACATGCCCAAAAATGCTCCACTTTCAAGAGTAAGGATGATTCAATGCCAAACAGGTTTTGCACAACGGTTCCTCCTTTCACATACCTTGGTTGCCCTATTCAATGAATACAAAGACTCTTTGATAAGGCTCTTTTCTAGCCAATTCCGAGTTTCCTCAGAAGAAGTTGGCGAATTGCCTCTCTATATCCCGGAGGTAAGTTAATCTTGATAAAGCATGTCCTCAGTAGCATTCCAATATACCTCTTCACAGTGCTCCAACCTCCTAAAGCTGTTATTAAGGACTTGGAGAGGCAATTCGCCAACTTCTTCTGGGGAAACTCGGAATTGGGTAGTAAACACCATTGGGCATCATGGAAATCAATTTGTTGGCTAGTAGAGGCAAATGGACTTGGGATTGTTTCATTATCAGATTTGGCTAAAGGTTTTCGTATCAAGTTGTGGTGGAAATTTTGAAAGGGCAATTCCTTGTGGTGCACATTCATGCAAGCAAGATATTGTCATTCCACCTCGTCTGAGAATTGGAGATTACATTAAAATCCGTATACTTGGCCATGGAGTCTCACCATTTCGTCAAACCATCATATTGCTATTTTGTTCTTACGTATTTATGCTCTTTTTGGTTTTATACATGGCTATCCACAGGACCCTTATTTAATGAAGTCAGCCAAGTGTCCGAGCCAAACCTCACTATTGCCCAGGTATGAAGCACAAATGGTTGGAATCTTTCGTGTTTGAATGAGCATTATTCACTTCAAGAGCTAGAAAGACTAAGGCAGCTCCTTCATGGAAGTGCCATCCAGATATCTAATGAACCAGACGAGCTAGTGTGGACTCTCTCAACAAATGGTAAAATTTCAATCTCATCCACTTTCCCCTCACATGCTTCCATGCTCTCTCGGAAAATGATATGGGATGGCAGACTACAAGCCAAGATTTCTATCTTCATGTGGCAACATCTGAACAGAAAGCTTCCCCTTGACGACATAATCTCAACTTTGGAGTTTCTTTGGCTTCAAAATGCTCCTTTTGCAACAATCTGGAAACTTTGGATCACCTTTTTGTTGGATGTGAATTCGCCAGCAGCATTGGTTATACTTTGAATCATGGCTTGAACCGTGCTTTTTCCCCCATCCTCCATAATACTAAATAAACTCAATTCTTGGTGGTGGCATGACCCTCCTTCGAAAACCCTTGTCGTTTTCCAGAAGCTTATGCCATCTTTGGTATGCTGGTTCATATCTCTTAAGCACATCAAGATGGCAATCTTTGAAGGCCATTTCACAACGCCTCAACACATGATTACTCACATATGCTCCCAATTGTGAAGCATCTCTACCATTCGACCATTTCATAGGACTGGACCAGCTAATGACACCTTTTTCTTCTCATTGAAGATGCCTGTCTCTTATACTCATCACGCAGGAGAGAGCATTGGCAGTCAAGTGGATTCCGCCTCCGAAAGGCAGCGTAAAACTCAACGTTGATGGGGCATCAAAAGGAAATCCAGGGTTGGCGACTGGTGCCGGAGTAATTAGAGATCATCGAGAAAACATGATCAAGGCATTTAGCAACAATTACCTTCTCCAATCGAATTTACAAGCGGAAGCATCAGCCTTGGTGGATGGTCTCAAAATGTGCTTTGTGCACAATTGCAACTCACAGAAGTAGAAGTGGAACTCGACTCCTTAGCTCTTGTGCATATAATAAAGGACCATTCTAAGCCAACATGGAACATTGACCAGCAATGGCAATTCATCAAAGCCTTCACCTTAGATGGTCATTTTACTTTTTCGCACGTTTACCGAGAGGCAAATCATGTAGCGGATAAGTTAGCAAATGAGGGTATTTTTAATTCTTCCTATCTAGTGTATAACCAAGACTCACTCCCTAGGCCTATTAGCGGTTTGTTGTGCTTGGATGCTCAGGCCTGCCCGACACATAAGGCATTGTAAATTATGATTCATTAAATAAACTACACCTACTTTGGGTGCTTCCTCAAACAAAAAAAAAAGATTAAAAAAAAAGAAAAGAGATTAGTCGTGTAAGATTATGAAATATGAGAGAAGCTCCAATCATAGCACATTTGGAAAAGATATGAGATCAAATTGCATAAGGTAAGAACATAAATATGTTTTAATACCAGAATGGATTAAGAACCATGCGCTGGACCTATTCCTTGAAGATTTAGAACTAATACATCATCTAATAGCATTTTGAAAAGAATAGAGAAATGAGGCCAATCAAACTTGTTTTACGAGTAAGGAAGAAGTTGCGATCGTTCGATATTGAGAGCCAAGAAATTTACTATCTGTTCTATGTTATGAATCGCAAAAGCAGAACAACACATGATAAAATGTTAGGGAGATAATTAAGAAACTAGCAAGGTGATCTAATCGACATACATGTTGAAAATATGAGAATATCTAATAACGGATGATAAGCCCCTAATACGTGACTTAGTTAGACTAAATTGAGAACCATGCGTCGGACCTTTGCACAGAAGATTTAGATCAAATGAATGATCTAATCGAATTCGAAAGAGAATAGAGGCAACTATATTAGCTTAATAACTAAGGAAGAAGTGTAATCGTAAGATATTGAGAACTAACAAAGTCGACTAATTGTAATATATTGTGAGTCGCAAAAGTTGTAAGATACAATCAAACAAGATTGAGAACTAATAAAAGAGAAGTAGTCGTATGTGTAATCGTAAGATATTGAGAACTAAGAAAGTCGACTAATTGTAATATATTGTGAGTCGCAAAAGAAGATACAATCAAACAAGATTGAGAACTAATAAAGGAGAAGTAGTCGTATTAGATTTAAAAAGAATCAAGAGCGGGTCGTATTCATTGAAAATTTATAATTAAGAGATTATCTAATCGTATAAGAAAAAGAACTGAGAAATGAGGCCTATTAATTATGCCTGCACAATGATTAAGGAAGAAATTGTAATAGTACGATATTGAGAAGAAAGAAAGGGTCTAATCGTACTATATTATGACACAGTAAAGGAGATTTAACGGTATGATATTGAGAAGAAAGAAAGGGTCCAATCTTACTATATTATGACACAGTAAAGGAAATCTAATCGTACAGGATTAAGAACTAACAAAGTAGATCGAGTCATATCAGCTTAAGAAATAAAACAGTACAGGTCCGAGTTCTTATAAAAGTAAATCTCGTAACTCAAGATAAGAACTTAAAATACAATTTGATTTGGCCAAATTAAGAACCGTGAGTGATAACTATGCATAAAAGAGTAAGAACTAAAATATAATATGATGGTTTTGACGAAATAAGTGAGAAATGAGGCCAAGTATACGTGTTTAATCACTGTGGAAGGAGTTGTACTCGTACGACATTAAGAACTACTAAAGGTGACGAATTGTACAAGATTAAATACTAATAACTGGGATCAAGTCGCATAAGATTAAGAAATAAGAAAGGAGTTCTCAAAAAAGTACATGTAGAAACATAATAAGTTCTAATAACTCATGATAACAACGTTAACTGTGATTTAATTAGGCTAGGTTAAGAACCAAGAATCAATTCAAATTGAAAAAGACTTTGAACCAAAGATGATTATCTAACCTTATTTGAAAAAGAAATGAGAAATGATGCCAATTACACATTGTATAATGACAAAGGAAGAAGTGATCATTGTCTGAAACAATATTGAGAACTAAGAGCTATACAATGAACAACAAAAGGAGACATAACATATGCAATTCCGAACAAAGAAAGGAGATCAGTCGTGTAAGATTATGAAATATGAGAGGAGTTCCAATCATAGCATATTTGGAAAAGATATGAGATCTAATTTCACAAGTTAAGAACATAAATATGTTTTAATAATAATGGATTAAGAACCATGTGGCTGGACCTATTCCTTGAAGATTTTGAACTAATACATCATCTAATAGCATTTGCAAAAGAATAGAGAAATGAGGCCAATCAACTTGCTTTACGAGTATGGAAGAAGTTGCGATCGTTCGATATTGAGAGACAAGAAATTGACTAAGTATTCTATTTTATGAATCGCAAAAGGAGAACACATGATAAAATATTAGGGAGATAATTAAGAAACTAGAATGGTGATCTAGTCGACATACATGTTGAAAAGATGAGAATATCTAATAACGGATGATAAGCCCCTATACGTGACTTAGTTCTTTGGACTAGATTGAGTACCATGTCTGGGACCTGTGCACAAAAGATTTAGATCGAATGAATGATCTAATCGCATTCGAAAGAGAACGGAGGCAACTATATTAGCTTAATAACAAAGGAAGAAGTGTAATCGTAAGATATTGAGAACTAAGAAAGTCGACTAATCGTAATATATGGTAGGTCGCAAAAGTTGATACAATCAAACAAGATTGAGAACTAATAAAGGAGAAGTAGTCGTATTAGATTTAAAAAGAACCAAGTGCGGGTAGCATTAATTAAAGATTTATAATTAAGAGATTATCTAATCGTATAAGAAAAAGAACTGAGAAATGAGGCCTATTAATTATGCATGCATAATGATTAAGAAAGAAATTGTAATAGTACGATATTGAGAAGAAAGAAAGGGTCTAATTGTACTATATTATGACACAGTAAAGGAGATCTAATCGCACAGGATTAAGAACTAACGAAGTAGATCTAGTCATATTAGATTAAGAAATAGAACCGGCTAGATTAATATAGTTCTTCTAAAAGTAAATCTCGTAACTCAAGATAAGAACTTAAAATGCGATTTGATTTGGCCAAATTAAGAACAATGAGTGATAACTATGCATAAAAGAATAAGAACTAAAATATAAAATATGATGGTTTTGAAGAAATAAGTGAGAAATGAGGCCAAGTATACGTGCTTAATCACAGTGGAAGGAGTTGTACTTGTACGATATTGAGAACTAAGAAAGGGGACAAATCATACAAGAATAAATACTAATAACTGGGATCAAGTCGCCTAAGATTAAGAAACAAGAAAGGAGTTTTCAACAAAGTACATGTAAAAACATAATAAGTTCTAATAACTCATGATAACAACGTAAAATGTGATTTAATTATGCTAGATTGAGAACCAATAATCAGTTCAAATTGAAAAAGACTTTGAACAAAAGATGATTATCTAACCTCATTTGAAAAAGAGCTGAGAAATGAAGCCAATTACACCTTGTATAATGACAAAGGAAGAAGTGATTAGTAATCGTACAATATTGAGAACTAAGAAATCCGACGAATCGAGCTATGCAATGAACAACAGAAGGAGACATAACATATGCAATTCCGAACAAAGAAAGGAGATTAGTTGTTTAAGATTATGAAATATGAGAGGAGTTGCAATCATAGTACATTTGGAAAAGAATGAGATCAAATTTCACAGGATAAGAACATAAATATGTTTTAATAAGAATGGATTAAGAACCATGCGGAGCATTTGCAAAAGAATAGAGAAATGAGGCCAATCAAACTTGCTTTACGAGTAAGGAAGAAGTTGCGATCGTTCGATATTGAGAGCCAAGAAATTGACTAACAGTTCTATGTTGTGAATCGCAAAACGAGAACGCATGATAAAATATTAGGGAGATAATTAAGAAACTTGAAAGGTGATCTATTCGACATACATGTTGAAGAGATGAGAATATCTAATAACGGATGATAAGCCCCTAATACGTGACCTAGTTAGACTAGAATGAGAACCATGTGTATTAATAGGGACCTGTGCACAAAAGATTTACATCAAATGAATGATCTAATCGCATTCGAAAGAGAACGGGGGCAACTATATTAGCTTACTAACAAAGGAAGAAGTGTAATCATAAGATAATGAGAACTAAGAAAGTATACTAATTGTAATATATTATGGATCGCAAAAGGAGATACAATCAAACAAGATTGAGAACTAATAAAGGAGAAGTAGTCGGATTAGATTTAAAAAGAACAAAGAGTGGGTCATATTCATTAAAGATTTATACTTACGAGATTATCTAATCGTATAAGAAAAAGAGCAGAGAAAAGCCTATTGATTTTGCCCTCACAATGATTAAGGAAGAAATTGTAATTGTACGATATTGAGAAGAAAGAAAGGGTCTAATCGTACTATATTATGATACAGTAAAGGAGATATAATCGTACAGGATTAAGAACTAAGAAAGTAGATCGAGTCATATCAGATTGATAAATAGAACAGGAGTTCTTATAAAGGTAAATCTCGTATGACTCAAGATAAGAACTTAAAATGCGATTTCATTTGGCCAAATTAAGAACCATGAGTGATAACTATGCATAAAAGAATAAGAACTAAAAATAATACGATGGTTTTGAAGAAATAAGTGAGAAATGAGGCCAAGTATACGTGCTTAATCACAGGGGAAGGAGTTGTACTCGTACGATATTGAGAACTAAGAAAGGAGACAAGTCGTACAAGATTAAAAACTAATAACTGGGATCAAGTCGCATAAGATTAAGAAAGTAGAAAGGAGTTCTCAACAAAGTACATGTAGAAACATAATAAGTTCGAATAACTCATGAAAATAACGTAAAATGTGATTTAATTATGCTAGATTGAGAACCAAGAAACAGTTCAAATTGAAAAAGACTTTGAATAAAAGATGATTATCTAACCTTATTCGAAAAAGAAGTGAGAAATGATGCCAATTACACATTGTATAATGACAAAGGAAGAAGTGATCATTGTACAATATTGAGAACTAAGAGCTCATACAATGAACAACAAAAGGAGACATAACATATGCAATTCCGAACAAAGAAAGGAGATTAGTCGTGTAAGATTATGAAATATGAGAGGAGTTCCAATCATAGCATATTTGGAAAAGATATGAGATCTAATTTCACAAGTTAAGAACATAAATATGTTTTAATAAGAATGGATTAAGAACCAAGCGGCTGGACCTATTCCTTGAAGATTTTGAACTAATACATCATCTAATAGCATTTGCAAAAGAATAGAGAAATGAGGCCAATCAACTTGCTTTACGAGTATGGAAGAAGTTGCGATCGTTCGATATTGAGTGCCAAGAAATTGACTAAGTATTCTATGTTATGAATCGCAAAAGGAGAACACATGATAAAATATTAGGGAGATAATTAAGAAACTAGAAAGGTGAACCATGTGTGGGACCTGTGTGCACAAAAGATTTAGATCAAATGAGTGATCTAATCGCATTCAAATCAAGAGAACGGAGGCAACTATATTAGCTTAATAACTAAGGAAGAAGTGTACTCTTAAGATATTGAGAACTAAGAAGGTCGACTAATCGTAATATATTGTGAGTTGCAAAAGGAGATACAATCAAACAAGATTGAGAACTAATAAAGCAGAAGTAGTCGTATTAGATTTAAAAAGAACCATAGAGCGGGTTCTATTCATTAAAGATTTATAATTAAGGGATTATCTAATCGTATAAGAAAAAGAGCAGAGAAATGAGGCCTATTAATTATGCCTGCACAATGATTAAGGAAGAAATTGTAATAGTACGATATTGATAAGAAAGAAAGGGTCTAATCGTACTATATTATGAGACAGTAAAGGAAATCCAATCGTACAGGATTAAGAACTAACAAAGTAGATCGAGTCATATCAGATTAAGAAATAGAATAGGAGTTCTTATAAAAGTAAATCTCGTAACTCAAGATAAGAACTTAAAATGCGATTTGATTTGGCCAAATTAAGAACCATCATGAGTGATAACTGTGAATAAAAGAATAAGAACTAAAATATAATATGATGGTTTTGAAGAAATAAGTGAGAAATGAGGCCAAGTATACGTGCTTAATCAAAGTGGAAGGAGTTGTACTCGTACGATACTGAGAACTAAGAATGGGGACAAGTCGTACAAGATTAAATACTAATAATTGGGATTAAGTCACATAAGATTAAGAAAAAAAAGAAAAAAGTTCTCAACAATGTACATGTAAAAACAGAATAAGTTCTAATAACTCATGATAACAACGTAAAATGTGATTTCATTATGCTAGATTAATCTAACCAAGAATCAATTCAGATTGATAAAGACTTTGAACAAAAGATGATTATCTAACCTTATTTGAAAAAGAACTGAGAAATGAATCCAATTACACCTTGTATAATGACAAAGGAAGAAGTGATAATCGTACAATATTGAGAACTAAGAAATGCGACGAATCGAGCTATACAATGAACAACAGAAGGAGACATAACATATGCAATTCGAACAAAGAAAGGAGATTAGTCGTGTAAGATTATGAAATATGAGAGGAGTTCCAATCATAGCACATTTGGAAAAGATATGAGATCAAATTTCACAGGGTAAGAACATTAATAATGTTTTAATAAGAATGGATTAAGAATCATGCGGCTGGACCGATTCCTAGAAGATTTAGATCTAATACATCGTCTAATAGCATTTGCAAAAGAATAGAGATATGAGGCCGATCAAACTTGCTTTACGAGTAAGTAAGAAGTTGCGATCGTTCGATATTGAGAGCCAAGAAATTGACTAACTGTTTTATGTTGTGAATCGCAAAACAAGAACACATGATAAAATATTAGTAGATAATTAAGAAACTAGAAAGGTGATCTATTCGACATACATGTTGAAAAGATGAGAATATCTAATAACGGATGATAAGCCCTATACGTGACCTAGTAGGACTAGATTGAGAACCATGTGTGGGACCTGTGCACAAAAGATTTAGATCAAATGAATGATCTAATCGCATTCGAAAGAGAACGGAGGCAACTATATTAGCTTAATAACAAAGGAAGAAGTGTAATCGTTAGATATTGAGAACTAAGAAAGTCGACTAATCGTAATATATTGTGAGTCGCAAAAGGAGATGCAATCAAACAAGACTCTTACTAATAATCTAGATGTGTAGTCGATTAGATTTAAAAAGAACCAAGAGCGGGTCATAATCATTAAAGATTTAAAATTAAGAGATTATCAAATCGTATAAGAAAAAGAACTGAGAAATGAGGCCGATTAATTATGCCTGCACAATGATTATGGAAGAAATTGTAATAGTACGATATTGAGAAGAAAGAAAGGGTCTAATCGTACTATATTATGACACAGTAAAGGAGATTTAATAGTACAGGATTAAGAACTAACAAAGTAGATCGAGTCATATCGGATTAAGAAATAGAACAGGAGTTCTTATAAAAGTAAATATCGTAACTCCAGATAACAACTTAAAATGCGATTTGATTTGGTCTTATCCAAATTAAGAACCATGAGTGATAACTATGCATGAAAGAATAATAACTGAAAATAATATGATGGTTTTGAAGAAATAAGTGAGAAATGATTCCAAGTATACGTGCTTTATCACAGTGGAAGAAGTTGTACTCGTACGATGTTGAGAAACTAAGAAATGGGACAAATCGTACAAGATTAAATATTTCTAACTGGGATCAAGTCGCATAAGATTAAGAAACAAGAAAGGAGTTCTCAACAAAGTACATGTAGCAACATAATAAGTTCAAATAACCCATGATAACAACGTAAAATGTGATTTAATTATGCTAGATTGAGAACCAGGAATCAGTTCAAATTGAAAAAGACTTTGAACAAAAGATGATTATCTAACCTTATTTGAAAAAGAACAGAGAAATGAAGCCAATTACACCTTGTATAATGACAAAAGAAGAAGTGATAATCGTACAATATTGAGAACTAAGAAATGTGACTAATCGAGCTATACAATGAACAACAGAAGGATGTTAGGACATAACATATGCAATTCAGAACAAAGGAAGGAGATTAGTCGTGTAAGATTATGATATATGAGAGGAGTTCCAATCATAGCACATTTGGAAAAAGATATGAGATCAAATTTCACAAGGTAAGAACATAAATATGTTGTAATAAGAATGGATTAAGAACCATGCGGCTGGACCTATTCCTTGAAGATTTAGAACTAATACATCACCTAATAGCATTTGCAAAAGAATAGAGAAATGAGGCGAATAAAACTTGCTTTACGAGTATGGAAGAAGTTGCGATCGTCCGATATTGAGAGCCAAGAAATTGACTCACTGTTCTATGTTGTGAATCGCAAAAGGAGAACACATGATAAAATATTAGGGAGATAATTAAGAAACTAGAAAGGTGATCTAATCGACATACATGTTGAAAATATGAGAATATCTAATAACGGATGATAAGCCCCTAATACGTGACATAGTTAGACTAGATTGAGAACCATGTGTGGGACCTGTGCACAAAAGATTCTAAGTAGATCTAGTGAATGATCTAATCGCATTCGAAAGAGAATGGAGGCAACCTTATTAGCTTAATAACTAAGGAAGAAGTGTAATCGTAAGATATTGAGAACTAAGAAAGTCGACTAATCGTAATATATTGTGAGTCGCAAAAGAAGATGCAATCAAACAAGATTGAGAACTAATAAAGGAGAAGTAGTCGTATTAGATTTAAAAAGAACCAAGAGCGGGTCGTATTCATTAAAGATTTATAATTAAGAGATTATCTAATCGTACAAGAAAAAGAACTGAGAAATGAGGCCGATTAATTATGCCTGCAAATGATTAAGGAAGAAATTGTAATAGTACGATATTGAGAAGAAAGAAAGGGTCTAATCGTACTACATTATGAAACAGTAAAGGAGATCTAATCGTACAGAATTAAGGACTAACAAAGTAGATCGAGTCATATCAGATTAAGAAATAGAACAGGAGTTCTTATGAAAGTAAATCTCGTAACTCCAGATAAGAACGTAAAATTCAGCGATTTGATTTGGCCAAATTAATAACTATGAGTGATAACTATGCATAAAAGAATAAGAACTAAAAATAATATGATGGTTTTGAAAAAATAAGTGAGAAATGAGGCCAAGTATACGTGCCCAATCACAGTGGAAGGAGTTTTACTCGTACGATATTGAGAAACTAAGAAACTTAACAAATCGTACAAGATTAAATACTAATAACTGGGATCAAGTCGCATAAGATTAAGATACAAGAAAGGTGTTCTCAAGAAAGTACATGTAGAAACATAATAAGTTCTAATAACTCATGATAACAACGTAAAATGTGATTTAATTCTGCTAGATTGACAACCAAGAATCAGTTCAAATTGAAAAGGACTTTGAACAAAAGATGATTATATAACCTTATTTGAAAAAGAACTAAGAAATGAAGCCAATTACACCTTGTATAATGACAAAGGAAGAAGTGATTATCGTACAATATTGAGAACTAAGAAATGCGACTAATCGAGCTATACAACGAGAACAACAAAAGGAGAAATAACATACGCAATTCAGAACAAAGAAAGGAGATTAGTCGTGTAAGATTATGAAATATGAGAGGAGTTCCAATCATAGCACATTTAGAAAAGATATGAGATCAAATTTCACAACGTAAGAACACAAATATGTTTTAATAAGAATGGATTAAGAACCATGCGCTGGACCTATTCCTTGAAGACTTAGAACTAATACATCATCTAATAGCATTTGCAAAAGAATTGAGAAATGAGGCCGATCAAACCTGCTTTACGAATAAGGAAGAAGTTGGATCGTTCAATATTGAGAGCCAAGAAATTGACTAACTGTTCTACGTTACGAATCGCAAAAGAAGAACACCTGATAAAATATTAGGGAGATAATTAAGAAACTAGAAAGGTGATCTAATCGACATACATGTTGAAAAGATGAGAATATCTAATAACGGATGATAGGCCCCTAATACATGACTTAGTTAGACTAGATTGAGAACCATGTGTGGGACTTTCTGTGCACAAAAGATTTAGATCAAATGAATGATCTAATCGCATTCGAAAGAGAACGGAGGCAACTATTTTAGCTTAATAACTAAGGAAGAAGTGTAATAGTAAGATATTGAGAACTAAGAAAGTCGACTAATCGTAATATATTGTGATTCGCAAAAGGAGATACAATCAAACAAGATTGAGAACTAATAAAGGAGAAGTAGTCGTATTAGATTTAAAAAGAACCAAGAGCGGGTCGTATTCATTAAAGATTTATAATTTAGTGATTATCTAATCGTATAAGAAAAAGAGCTGAGAAATGAGGCCTATTAATTATGCCTGCACAATGATTAAGGAAGAAATTGTAATAGTACGATATTGAGAAGAAAGAAAGGGTCTAATCGTACTATATTACGACAGAGTATAAGGAGATCTAATCATACAGGATTAAGAACTAACAAAGTAGATCGAGTAATAGCAGATTAAGAAATTGAACAGGAGTTCTTATAAAAGTAAATCCCGTAACTCCAGATAAGAACTTAAAATACGATTTGATTTGGCCAAATTAAGATCCATGAGTGATAACTATGCATAAAAGAATAAGAACTAAAAATAATATGATGGTTTTGAAGAAATAAGTGAGAAATGAGGCCAAGTATACGTGCTTAATCATAGTGGAAGGAGTTGTACTCGTTCGATATTGAGAATTAAGAAACGGGACAAATCGTACAAGATTAAATACTTATAACTGGGATCAAGTCGCACAGGATTAAGAAACAAGAAAGGAGTTCTCAACAAAGTACATGTAGAAACATAATAAGTTCTAATAACCCATGATAACAACGTAAAATGTGATTTAATTATGCAAGATTGAGAACCAAGAATCATTTCAAATTGAAAAAGACTTTGAACAAAAGATGATTATCTTACCTTATTTGAAAAAGAACTGAGAAATGAAGCCAATTACACACCTTGTATAATGACAAAGGAAGAAGTGATAATCGTACAATATTGAGAACTAAGAAATGCGACATTGTCTAATCGAGCAATACAATGAACAACAAAAGGAGACTTAACATATGCAATTCAGAACAAAGAAAGGAGATTAGTCATGTAAGATTATGAAATATGAGAGGAGTTCCAATCATAGCACATTTGGAAAAGATATGAGATCAAATTTGACAAGGTAAGAACATAAACATGTTTTAATTAGAATGGATTAAGAACCATGCGGCTGGACCTATTCCTTGAAGATTTAGAACTAATACATCATCTAATAGCATTTGCAAAAGAATAGAGAATTGAGGCCAATCAAACTTGCTTTACGAGTAAGGAAGAAGTTACGATCGTTCCATATTGAGAGCCAAGAAATTGACTAACTGTTCTATGTTATGAATCGCAAAAGGAAAACACATGATAAAATATCAGGGAGATAAATTAAGAAACTAGAAAGGTGATCGAATCGACATACATGTTGAAAATATGAGAATATCGAATAACGGATGATAAGCCCCTAATACGTGACCTAGTAGGACTAGATATCTTTATTGATAACCATGTGTGGGACCTGTGCACGAAAGATTTAGATCTAGTGAATGATCTAATCGCATTCGAAAGAGAATGGAGGCAACCATATTAGCTTAATAACTAAGGAAGAAGTGTAATCGTAAGATATTGAGAACTAAGAAGGTCGACTAATCGTAATATATAGTGAGTCGCAAAAGGAGATACAACAATCAAACAAGATTGAGAACTAATAAAGGAGAAGTAGTCGTATTAGATTTAAAAAGAACCAAGTGCTGGTAGTATTCATTAAAGATTTAAAATTATGAAATTATCTAATCGTATAAGAAAAAGTACTGAGAAATGAGGCCTATTAATTATGCCTGCACAATGATTAAAGAAGAAATTGTAATAGTACGATATTGATAAGAAAAAAAGGGTCTAATCGTACTATATTACGGCACAGTAAAGGAGATCTAATCGTACAGGATTAAGAACTAACAAAGTAGATAGAGTCTTATCAGATTAAGAAATAGAACAGGAGTTCTTACAAAAGTACGAAATCTCGTAACTCCAGATAAGAACTTAAAATGCGGTTTGATTTGGCCATATTAAGAACCATGAGTGATAATTATGCATAAAACAATAAGGACTAAAAATAATATGATGGTTTTGAAGAAATAAGTGAGAAATGAGGCCAAGTATACGTGCCTAATCACAGTGGAAGGAGTTGCACTTGTACGATATTGAGAACAAAGAAACAGGACAAATCGTACAAGATTAAACACTAATAACTCGGATCAAGTCGCATAAGATTAAGAAAACAAGAAAGAAGTTCTCAACAAAGTACATGTAGAAACATAATAAGTTCTAATAACTCATGATAACAACGTAAAATGTGATTTAATAATGCTAGATTGAGAACCAAGAATCAGTTCAAATTGAAAAAGACTTTGAACAAATGATGATTGTCTAACCTTATTTGAAAAAGAACTGAGAAATGAAGCCAATTACACCTTGTATAATGACAAAGGAAGAAGTTATAATCGTACAATATTGAGAATCTCTAAGAAATGCGACTAATCGAGCTATACAATGAACAACAGAAGGAGACATAAATATGCAATTCCGAACAAAGAAAGGAGATTAGTCGTGTAAGATTATGAAATATGAGAGGAGTTCCAATCATAGCACATTTGGAAAAGATATGAGATCAAATTTCACAGGGTAAGAACATTAATAATGTTTTAATAAGAATGGATTAAGAATCATGCGGCTGGACCGATTCCTAGAAGATTTAGATCTAATACATCGTCTAATAGCATTTGCAAAAGAATAGAGAAATGAGGCCGATCAAACTTGCTTTACGAGTATGGAAGAAGTTGCAATCGTTCGATATTGAGAGCCAAGAAATTGATTAACTATTCTATGTTGTGAATCGCAAAAGAAGAATACATGATAAAATATTAGGGAGATAATTAAGAAACTAGAAGGGTGATCTAATCGACATACATGTTGAAAAGATGAGAATATCTAATAACGAATGATAAGCCCCTAATACGTGACCTAGTTAATCGATAGACTAGATTGAGAACCATGTGTGGGACCTGTGCACAAAAGATTTAGATCAAATGAATCATCTAATCGCTTTCGAAAGAGAACGGAGGCAACTATATTAGCTTAATAACTAAGGAAGAAGTGTAATCGTAAGATATTGAGAACTGAGAAAAGTCGACTAATGGTAATATATTGTGATTCGCAAAAGGAGATACAATCAAACTAGATTGAGAACTAATAAAGGAGAAGTTGTCGTATTAGATTTAAAAAGAACCAAGAGCGTGTCGTATTCATTAAAGATTTATAATTAAGAGATTATCTAATCGTATAAGAAAAAGAGCTGAGAAATGAGGCCTATTAATTATGCCTGCACAATGATTATGGAAGAAATTGTAATAGTACGATTTTGAGAAGAAAGAAAGGGTCTAATCATACTATATTACGACACAGTTAAGGAGATCTAATCATACAGGATTAAAAACTAACAAAGTAGATCGAGTCATATCAGATTAAGAAATAGAATAGATGAGTTCTTGTAAAAGTAAATCTCGTAACTCCAGATAAGAACTTAAAATGCGATTTGATTTGGCCAAATTAAGATCCATGAGTGATAACTATGCATAAAACAATAAGAACTAAAGATAATATGATGGTTTTGAAGAAATAAGTGAGAAATGAGGCCAAATATACGTGCCTAATCACAGTGGAAGGAGTTGTACTCGTACGATATTGAGAACTAAGAAACGCGACAAATCGTACAAGATTCTTTACGAATAACTGGGATCAAGTCGCATAAGATTAAGAAACAAGAAAGAAGTTCTCAACAAAGTACATGTTAAAACTTTTCTAAGTTCTAATAACTCATGATAACAACCCAAAATGTGATTTAATTATGCTAGATTAAGAACCAAGAATCAGTTCAGAGAAAAAGACTTTGAATAAAAGATGATTACCTAACCTTATTTGAATAAGAAATGAGAAATGAAGCCAATTACACACCTTGTATAATCACAAAGGAAGAAGTGATAATCGCTTAATGCGTACAATATTGAGAACTAAGAAATGCGACTAATCGTGCTATACAATGAACAACTAAACGAAACATAACATATGCAATTCGCAGGACAAAGAACGGAGATTAGTCGTGTAAGATTATGAAATATGAGTGGAGTTCCAGTCATAGCACATTTGGAAAAGATATGAGATCAAATTTCGAAAGGTAAGAACATAAATATGTTTTAATAAGAATGGATTAAGAACCATATGCTGGCCCTATTCCTTGAAGATTTAGAACTAATACATCACCTAATAGCATTTGCAAAAGAATAGAGAAATGAGGCCAATCAAACTTGCTTTACGAGTAAGGAAGAAGTTGCGATTGTTCGATATTGAGAGCCTAGAAATTGACAAACTGTTCTATGTTACGAATCGCAAAAGGAGAGAACACATGATAAAATATTAGGGAGATAATTAAAAAATTAGAAAGGTGATCTAATCGACATACATGTAGAAAAGATAAGAATATCTAACAACTGAGGATAACATGCCCCTAATACGTGACTTAGTTAGACTAGATTGAGAACCATATGTGGGACCTGTGCACGAAAGATTTAGATCAAGTGAATGATCTAATCGCATTCAAAAGAGAACGGAGACAGCCATATTACCTTCATAACTAAGGAAGAAGTGTAATCGTAAGATATTGAGAACTAAGAAAATAGACTAATCGTAATAGATCGTGAGTCGCAAAAGGAGATACAACAATCAAACAAGATTGAGAACTAATAAAGGAGAAGTAATCGTATTAGATTTAAAAAGAACCAAGAGCGGGTCGTATTCATTAAATATTTAAAATTAATAGATTATCTAATCGGGTAAGAAAAAGAACTCAGAAATAAGGCCTATTAATTATGCCTGCACAATGATTAAGGAAGAAATTGTAATAGTACGATATTGAGAAGAAAGAAAGGGTCTAATCGTACTATATTATGACACAGTAAAGGAGATCTAATCATACAGGATTAAGAACTAACAAAGTAGATCGAGTCATATCCAGATTAAGAAATAGAATAGGAGTTCTTATAAAAGTAAATCTCGTAACTCAGGATAAGAACTTAAAATGCGATTTGATTTGGCCAAATTAAGAACCATGAGTGATAACTATGCATAAAAGAATAAGAACTAAAATATAATATGATGGTTTTGAAGAAATAAGTGAGAAATGAGGCCAAGTATACGTGCTTAATCACAGTGGAAGGAGTTGTACTCGTACGATATTGAGAACTAAGAAAGGGGTGGAAGGAGTACTCTTACAAGATTAAATACTAATAACTGGGATCAAGTCGCATAAGATTAAGAAACAAGAAAGAAGTTCTCAACAAAGTACATGTAGAAACTTAATAAGTTCTAATAACTCATGATAACAACCCAAAATGTGATTTAATTATGCTAGATTAAGAACCAAGAATCAGTTCAAATTGAAAAAGACTTTGAATAAAAGATGATTACCTAACCTTATTTGAATAAGAAATGAGAAATGAAGCCAATTACACACCTTGTATACAAATCACAAAGGAAGAAGTGATAATCGTACAATATTGATGTGTAAGAGATGCTTTAATCGTTGTTACAATGAACAACGCTTTGTTGGTTCATGTTTTAAATCTCTTATACGACATCAAAGAAAGGAGATTAGTCGTGTAAGATTATGAAATATGAGTGGAGTTCCAGTCATAGCACATTTGGAAAAGATATGAGATCAAATTTCGAAAGGTAAGAACATAAATATGTTTTAATAAGAATGGATTAAGAACCATATGCTGGCCCTATTGCTTGAAGATTTAGAACTAATACATCATACTAATAGCATTTGCAAAAGAATAGAGAAATGAGGCCGATCAAACTTGCTTTACGAGTATAGAAGAAGTTGCGATTGTTCGATATTGAGAGCCTAGAAATTGACTAACTGTTCTATGTTACGAATCGCAAAAGGAGAGAACACATGATAAAATATTCGGGAGATAATTAAAAAACTAGAAAGGTGATCTAATCGACATACATGTTGAAAAGATAAGTAGAATATCTAATAACGGATGATAAGCCCTTAATACGTGACTTAGTTCTTCTAGATTGAGAACCATGTCATCACATTGCACAAAGATTTAGATCAAGTGAATGATCTAATCGCATTCAAAAGAGAACGGAGACAACCATATTAGCTTAATAACTAAGGAAGAAGTGTAATCGTAAGATATTGAGAACTAAGAAAATAGACTAATCGTAATAGATCGTGAGTCGCAAAAGGAGATACAACAATTAAACAAGATTGAGAACTAATAAAGGAGAAGTAATCGTATTAGATTTAAAAAGAACCAAGAGCGGGTCGTATTCATTAAATATTTAAAATTAAGAGATTATCAAATCGGGTAAGAAAAAGAACTGAGAAATAAGGCCTATTAATTATGCTTGCACAATGATTAAGAAAGAAATTGTAATAGTACGATATTTAGAAAAAAGAAAGGGACTAATCGTACTATATTACGACACCGTAAAGGAGATCTAATCGTACAGGATTGAAGAACTAACAAAGTAGATAGAGTCTTATCAGATTAAGAAACAGAACAGGAGTCCTTATAAAAGTAAATCTCGAACTCCTTTCATGAACTTAAAATAGATTTGATTTGGCCAAATTAAGAACCGTGAGTGATAACTATGCATAAAACAATAAGAACTAAAATATAAAATATGATGGTTTTGAAGAAATAAGCGAGAAATGAGGCCAAGTATACGTGCTTAATCACAGTGGAAGGAGTTGTACTATAGTACGATTAGTAGGCCTTTCTTAGTTCTTAATCTCATGTACTCGATTAGATCAATATCTTTAACTGGGATCAAGTCGCATAAGATTAAGAAACAAGAAAGAAGTTCTCAACAAAGTACATGTAGAAACTTAATAAGTTCTAATAACTCATGATAACAACCCAAAATGTGATTTAATTATGCTAGATTAAGAACCAAGAATCAGTTCAAATTGAAAAGACTTTGAATAAAAGATGATTACCTAACCTTATTTGAATAAGAAATGAGAACGAATGAAGCCAATTACACACCTTGTATAATCACAAAGGAAGAAGTGATAATCGTACAATATTGAGAACTAAGAAATGCGACTAATCGTGCTATACAATGAACAATAAAACGAAACATAACATATGCAATTCACAGAACAAAGAAAGGAGATTAGTCGTGTAAGATTATGAAATATGAGTGGAGTTCCAGTCATAGCACATTTGGAAAAGATATGAGATCAAATTTCGAAAGGTAAGAACATAAATATGTTTTAATAAGAATGGATTAAGAACCATATGCTGGCCCTATTCCTTGAAGATTTAGAACTAATACATCACCTAATAGCATTTGCAAAACAATAGAGAAATGAGGCCTTCAAACTTGCTTTACGAGTAAGGATTTCTTACCCGATACTCTGCCAAGAAATTGACTAACTGTTCTATGTTATGAATCGCAAAAGGAGAACACATGATAAAATATTAGGGAGATAATTAAGAAACTAGAAAGGTGATCTCAATCGACATACATGTTGAAAAGATAAGAATATCTAATAACGGATGATAAGCCCCTAATACGTGACTTAGTTAGACTAGATTGAGAACCATGTGTGGGACCTGTGCACAAAAGATTTAGATCAAATGAATTATCTAATCATCTTTTAAGAGTCTCTTTAGATCAACTTTATTAGTCTTAATAACTAAGGAAGAAGTATAATCTTAAGATATTGAGAACTAAGAAAATCGACTAATCGTAATATGGCATTGTTATCACAATTAGATATGTAATCAAACAAGTTTGAGAACTAATAAAGGAGAAGTAGTCGTATTAGATTTAAAAAGAACCAAGAGCGGGTCGTATTCATTAAAGATTTATAATTAATAGATTATCTAATCGTATAGAAAAAGAACTGAGAAATGAGGCCTATTAATTATGCCTGCACAATGATTAAGGAAGAAATTGTAATAGTACGATATTGAGAAGAAAGAAAGGGTCTAATCGTACTATATTATGACACAGTCAAAGGAGATCTAATCGTACAGGATTAAGAACTAACAAAGTAGATCGAGTCATATCAGATTAAGAAATAGAACAGGAGTTCTTATAAAAGTAAATCTCGTAACTCAGGATAAGAACTTAAAATGCGATTTGATTTGGCCAAATTAAGAACCATGAGTGATAACTATGCATAAAAGAATAAGAACTAAAATATAATATGATGGTTTTGAAGAAATAAGTGAGAAATGAGGCCAAGTATACGTGCTTAATCATAGAGGAAGGAGTTGTACTCTCATAATCTAGTACTATTGAGAACTAAGAAAGGGGACAAATCGTACAAGATTAAATACGATTAACTGGGATCCTTTCTTTAAGATTAAGAAACAAGAAAGAAGTTCTCAACAAAGTACATGTAGAAACTTAATAAGTTCTAATAACTCATGATAACAACCCAAAATGTGATTTAATTATGCTAGATTAAGAACCAAGAATCAGTTCAAATTGAAAAGACTTTGAATAAAAGATGATTACCTAACCTTATTTGAATAAGAAATGAGAAATGAAGCCAATTACACACCTTGTATAATCACAAAGGAAGAAGTGATAATCGTACAATATTGAGAACTAACTAACTAATCGTACACATAGAATGTATAACAAAACGAAACATAACATATGCAATTCGCATCTACAAAGAAAGGAGATTAGTCGTGTAAGATTATGAAATATGAGTGGAGTTCCAATCATAGCACATTTGGAAAAGATATGAGATCAAATTTCACAAGGTAAGAACATAAATATGTTTTAATAAGAATGGATTAAGAACCATGCGCTGGACCTATTCCTTGAAGATTTAGAACTAATACATCACCTAATAGCATTTGCAAAAGAATAGAGAAATGAGGCCAATCAAACTTGCTTTACGAGTAAGGAAGAAGTTGCGATTGTTCGATATTGAGAGCCTAGAAATTGACAAACTGTTCTATGTTACGAATCGCAAAAGGAGAGAACACATGATAAAATATTAGGGAGATAAATTATTAAAAAATTAGAAAGGTGATCTAATCGACATACATGTAGAAAAGATAAGAATATCTAACAACTGAGGATAAGCCCCTAATACGTGACTTAGTTAGACTAGATTGAGAACCATATGTGGGACCTGTGCACGAAAGATTTAGATCAAGTGAATGATCTAATCGCATTCAAAAGAGAACGGAGACAGCCATATTAGCTTAATAACTAAGGAAGAAGTGTAATCGTAAGATATTGAGAACTAAGAAAATAGACTAATCGTAATAGATCGTGAGTCGCAAAAGGAGATACAACAATTAAACAAGATTGAGAACTAATAAAGGAGAAGTAATCGTATTAGATTTAAAAAGAACCAAGAGCGGGTCGTATTCATTAAATATTTAAAATTAAGAGATTATCTAATCGGGTAAGAAAAAGAACTCAGAAATAAGGCCTATTAATTATGCCTGCACAATGATTAAGAAAGAAATTGTAATAGTACGATATTGAGAAGAAACAAAAGGGACTAATCGTACTATATTACGTGCCAATGAAAGGAGATCTAATCACAGGATTAAGAACTAACAAAGTAGATAGAGTCTTATCAGATTAAGAAACAAAACAGGAGTCCTTATAAAAGTAAATCTCGTAACTCCAGATAAGAACTTATAATGCGATTTGATTTGGCCAAATTAAGAACCGTGAGTGATAACTATGCAAAAAGAATAATTACTATGTGGGACACACTTGAAAGATTTAGATCAAGTGAATGATCTAAATCCTGTCTCTTATACACTTATACACATCTAGATGTGTTAAGAACTAAGTAAAAAGTGTAATCGTAAGATATTGAGAACTAAGAAAATAGACTAATCGTAATAGATCGTGAGTCGCAAAAGGAGATACAACAATTAAACAAGATTGAGAACTAATAAAGGAGAAGTAATCGTATTAGATTTAAAAAGAACCAAGAGCGGGTCGTATTCATTAAATATTCTCAATTAAGAGATTATCAAATCGGGTAAGAAAAAGAACTGAGAAATAAGGCCTATTAATTATGCTTGCACAATCTTCCTAAGTATAAGAAGCAGTAATATTACGAGGTGTGTAATTGAAAGGGATTTCTCATTTCTTATTAATACCGTACGATTGGATCTCCTTTACTGTGTCGTAATATCTGTCTCTTATGATAGAGTCTTGGTCAGATTAAGAAACAGAACAGGAGTCCTTATAAAAGTAAATCTCGTAACTCCAGATAAGAACTTAAAATGCGATTTGATTTGGCCAAATTAAGAACCGTGAGTGATAACAATGCATAAAACAATAAGAACTAAAATATACAATATGATGGTTTTGAAGAAATAAGCGAGAAATGAGGCCAAGTGAATGCGATTAGAAACTTAATAAGTTCTAATAACTCATGATAACAACCCAAAATGTGATTTAATTATGCTAGATTAAGAACCAAGAATCAGTTCAAATTGAAAAGACTTTGAATAAAAGATGATTACCTAACCTTATTTGAATAAGAAATTTGAAATGAAGCCAATTTCTCTATTCTTTTGCAAATGCTATTAGATGACGTATTAGTTCTAAATCTTGAGAACTAAGAAAGTGCGACTAATCGTGCTATACAATGAACAACAAAACGAAACATAACATATGCAATTCACAGAACAAAGAAAGGAGATTAGTCGTGTAAGATTATGAAATATGAGTGGAGTTCCAATCATAGCACATTTGGAAAAGATATGAGATCAAAATTTCACAACGTAAGAACACAAATATGTTTGAATAAGAAGGGATTAAGAACCATGCGCTGGACCTATTGCTTGAAGATTTAGAACTAATACGTCATCTAATAGCATTTGCAAAAGAATAGAGAAATGAGGCCAATCTCCAATAAACTTGCTTTTCGAGTAAGGAAGAAGTTGCGAATGTTCGATATTGAGAGCCTAGAAATTGACAAACTGTTCTATGTTACGAATCGCAAAAGGAGAGAACACATGATAAAATATTAGGGAGATAATTAAAAAATTAGAAAGGTGATCTAATCGACATACATGTAGAAAAGATAAGAATATCTAACAACTGAGGATAAGCCCCTAATACGTGACTTAGTTAGACTAGATTGAGAACCATATGTGGGACNAAAGTAGATAGAGTCTTATCAGATTAAGAAACAAAACAGAGTCCTTATAAAAGTAAATCTCGTAACTCCAGATAAGAACTTATAATGCGATTTGATTTGGCCAAATTAAGAACCGTGAGTGATAACTATGCAAAAAGAATAATTACTATGTGGGACCTGTGCACGAAAGATTTAGATCAAGTGAATGATCTAATCGCATTCAAAAGAGAACGGAGACAGCCATATTAGCTTAATAACTAAGGAAGAAGTGTAATCGTAAGATATTGAGAACTAAGAAAATAGACTAATCGTAATAGATCGTGAGTCGCAAAAGGAGATAATTACAACAATTAAACAAGATTGAGAACTAATAAAGGAGAAGTAATCGTATTAGATTTAAAAAGAACCAAGAGCGGGTCGTATTCATTAAATATTTAAAATTAAGAGATTATCAAATCGGGTAAGAAAAAAATGAGAAATCCTATTAATTATGCTTGCACAATGATTAAGAAAGAAATTGTAATATTACGATATTTAGAAATCCTGAAAGGGACTAATCGTACTATATTACGACTTGCATAAAGGAGATCTAATCGTACAGGATTAAGAACTAACAAAGTAGATAGAGTCTTATTGATCTGGAATCTTACGAGAGTCCTTATAAAAGTAAATCTCGTAACTCCAGATAAGAACTTAAAATGCGATTTGATTTGGCCAAATTAAGAACCGTGAGTGATAACTATGCATAAAACAATAAGAACTAAAATATAAAATATGATGGTTTTGAAGAAATAAGCGAGAAATGAGGCCAAGTATACGTGCTTAATCACAGTGGAAGGAGTTGTACTAAATGCGATATTGAGAACTAAGAAAGGGGACAAATCGTACAAGATTAAATACCAATAACTGGGATCAAGTCGCATAAGATTAAGAAAACAAGAAAGAAGTTCTCAACAAAGTACATGTAGAAACTTAATAAGTTCTAATAACTCATGATAACAACCCAAAATGTGATTTAATTATGCTAGATTAAGAACCAAGAATCAGTTCAAATTGAAAAAGACTTTGAATAAAAGATGATTACCTAACCTTATTTGAATAAGAAATGAGAAATGAAGCCAATTACACACCTCGTATAATCACAAAGGAAGAAGTGATAATCGTACAATATTGAGAACTAAGAAGTGCGACTAATCGTGCTATACAATGAACAACAAAACGAAACATAACATATGCAATTCACAGAACAAAGAAAGGAGATTAGTCGTGTAAGATTATGAAATATGAGTGGAGTTCCAATCATAGCACATTTGGAAAAGATATGAGATCAAAATTTCACAACGTAAGAACACAAATATGTTTGAATAAGAAGGGATTAAGAACCATGCGCTGGACCTATTGCTTGAAGATTTAGAACTTCTTACGTCATCTAATAGCATTTGCAAAAGAATAGAGAAATGAGGCCAATCAAACTTGCTTTTCGAGTAAGGAAGAAGTTGCGAATGTTCGATATTGAGAGCCTAGAAATTGACTAACTGTTCTATGTTACGAATCGCAAAAGGAGAGAACACATGATAAAATATTCGGGAGATAATTAAAAAACTAGAAAGGTGATCTAATCGACATACATGTTGAAAAGATAAGAATATCTAATAACGGATGATAAGCCCCTAATACGTGACTTAGTTAGACTAGATTGAGAACCATGTGTGGGACCTGTGTACAAAAGATTTAGATCAAGTGAATGATCTAATCGCATTCAAAAGAGAACGGAGACAACCATATTAGCTTAATAACTAAGGAAGAAGTGTAATCGTAAGATATTGAGAACTAAGAAAATAGACTAATCCGATTATAAGTTGTAATAGATCGTGAGTCGCAAAAGGAGATACAACAATCAAACAAGATTGAGAACTAATAAAGGAGAAGTAATCGTATTAGATTTAAAAAGAACCAAGAGCGGGTCGTATTCATTAAATATTTAAAATTAAGAGATTATCTAATCGGGTAAGAAAAAGAACTGAGAAATAAGGCCTATTAATTATGCCTGCACAATGATTAAGAAAGAAATTGTAATAGTACGATATTGAGAAGAAAGAAAGGGACTAATCGTACTATATTACGACACAGTAAAGGAGATCTAATCGTACAGGATTAAGAACTAACAAAGTAGATCGAGTCTTATCAGATTAAGAAACAGAACAGGAGTCCTTATAAAAGTAAATCTCGTAACTCCAGATAAGAACTTATAATGCGATTTGATTTGGCCAAATTAAGAACCGTGAGTGATAACTATGCAAAAAGAATAATTACTAAAATATAATATGATGGTTTTGAAGAAATAAGTGAGAAATGAGGCCTTTCTCAAGTATACGTGCTTAATCATAGAGGAAGGAGTTGTACTCGTAGGATATTGAGAACTAAGAAAGGGGACAAATCGTACAAGATTAAATACCAATAACTGGGATCAAGTCGCATAAGATTAAGAAAACAAGAAAGAAGTTCTCAACAAAGTACATGTAGAAACTTAATAAGTTCTAATAACTCATGATAACAACCCAAAATGTGATTTAATTATGCTAGATTAAGAACCAAGAATCAGTTCAAATTGAAAAAGACTTTGAATAAAAGATGATTACCTAACCTTATTTGAATAAGAAATGAGAAATGAAGCCAATTACACACCTCGTATAATCACAAAGGAAGAAGTGATAATCGTACAATATTGAGAACAACTCCTTCCTCTTGGAAAAGATATGAGATCAAATTTCGAAAGGTAAGAACATAAATATGTTTTAATAAGAATGGATTAAGAACCATACGCTGGCCCTATTGCTTGAAGATTTAGAACTAATACATCATCTAATAGCATTTGCAAAACAATAGAGAAATGAGGCCGATCAAACTTGCTTTACGAGTAAGGAAGAAGTTGCGATCGTTTGATACTGAGAGCCAAAAAATTGACTAATTGTCCTATGTTATGAATCGCAAAAGGAGAACACAGGATAAAATATTTGGGAGATAATTAAGAAACTAGAAAGGTGATATAATCGACATACATGATGAAAAGATAAGAATATCTAATAACGGACAATAGGCCCCTGATACGTGACTTAGTTAGACTAGATTGAGAACCATGTGTGGGACCTGTGCACAAAAGATTTTGATCAAATGAATGATCTAATCGCATTCGAAAGAGAACGGAGGCAACTATATTAGCTTAATAACTAAGGAAGAAGTGTAATCGTAAGTGGCTATTGTGAACTAAGAAAGTCGACTAATCGTAATATATTGTGAGTCGCAGAAGGAGATACAACAATCAAACAAGATTGAGAACATATAAAGGAGAAGTAGTCGTATTAGATTTAAAAAGAACCAACAGCGTGTCTTAATAATTAAAGATTTATAATTAATATATTATCTAATCGTATAGAAAAAAGAACAGAGAAATGAGGCTTATAAATTATGCCTGCACAATGATTAAGGAAGAAATTGTAATAGTACGATATTGAGAAGAAAGAAAGGGTCTAATCGTACTATATTATGACAGAGTAAAGGAGATCTAATCGTACAGGATTAAGAACTAACAAAGTAGATCGAGTCATAACAGATTAAGAAATAGAACAGGAGTTCTTATAAAAGCAAATCTCGTAACTCAAGAGAAGAACTCAAAATACGATTTGATTTGGCCAAATTAAGAACCACGAGTGATAACTTTGCATAAAAGCATAATTACTAAAACATAATATGATGGTTTTTCCGAAGAAATAAGTGAGAAATGAGGCCCAGTATACGTGCTTAATCATAGAGGAAGGAGTTGTACTCGTACGATATTGAGAACTAAGAAAGGGGATTGTCGTACAAGATTAAATCTCAATAACTTATCAAGTTTTCTAAGATCTTGAAACAAGAAAGAAGTTCTCAACAAAGTACATGTAGAAACTTAATAAGTTCTAATAACTCATGATAACAACCCAAAATGTGATTTAATTATGCTAGATTAAGAACCAAGAATCAGTTCAAATTGAAAAGACTTTGAATAAAAGATGATTACCTCACCTTATTTCAATAAGAAATGAAAAATGAAGCCAATTACACACCTTGTATAATCACAAAGGAAGAAGTGATAATCGTACAATATTGAGAACTAAGAAATGCGACTAATCGTGCTATACAATGAACAACAAAACGAAACATAACATATGCAATTCGCAGGACAAAGAAAGGAGATTAGTCGTGTAAGATTATGAAATATGAGTGGAGTTCCAATCATAGCACATTTGGAAAAGATATGAGATCAAATTTCACAACGTAAGAACACAAATATGTTTTAATAAGAATGGATTAAGAACCATGCGTTGGACCTATTCCTTGAAGATTTAGAACTAATACATCACCTAATAGCATTTGCAAAAGAATAGAGAAATGAGGCCAATCAAACTTGCTTTACGAGTAAGGAAGAAGTTGCGATTGTTCGATATTGAGAGCCTAGAAATTGACAAACTGTTCTATGTTACGAATCGCAAAAGGAGAGAACACATGATAAAATATTAGGGAGATAATTAAAAAATTAGAAAGGTGATCTAATCGACATACATGTAGAAAAGATAAGAATATCTAACAACTGAGGATAAGCCCCTAATACGTGACTTAGTTAGACTAGATTGAGACCCATATGTGGGACCTGTGCACGAAAGATTTAGATCAAGTGAATGATCTAATCGCATTCAAAAGAGAACGGAGACAGCCATATTAGCTTAATATTAACTAAGGAAGAAGTGTAATCGTAAGATATTGAGAACTAAGAAAATAGACTAATCGTAATAGATCGTGAGTCGCAAAAGGAGATACAACAATCAAACAAGATTGAGAACTAATAAAGGAGAAGTAATCGTATTAGATTTAAAAAGAACCAAGAGCGGGTCGTATTCATTAAATATTTAAAATTAAGAGATTATCTAATCGGGTAAGAAAAAGAACTCAGAAATAAGGCCTATTAATTATGCCTGCACAATGATTAAGAAAGAAATTGTAATAGTACGATATTGAGAAGAAAGAAAGGGACTAATCGTACTATATTACGACACAGTAAAGGAGATCTAATCGTACAGGATTAAGAACTAACAAAGTAGATCAGTCTTATCAGATTAAGAAACAGAACAAGAGTCCTTATAAAAGTAAATCTCGTAACTCCAGATAAGAACTTATAATGCGATTTGATTTGGCCAAATTAAGAACCGTGAGTGATAACTATGCAAAAAGAATAATTACTAAAATATAATATGATGGTTTTGAAGAAATAAGTGAGAAATGAGGCCAAGTATACGTGCTTAATCATAGAGGAAGGAGTTGTACTCGTAGGATATTGAGAACTAAGAAAGGGGACAAATCGTACAAGATTAAATACCAATAACTGGGATCAAGTCGCATAAGATTAAGAAAACAAGAAAGAAGTTCTCAACAAAGTACATGTAGAAACTTAATAAGTTCTAATAACTCATGATAACAACCCAAAATGTGATTTAATTATGCTAGATTAAGAACCAAGAATCAGTTCAAATTGAAAAAGACTTTGAATAAAAGATGATTACCTAACCTTATTTGAATAAGAAATGAGAAATGAAGCCAATTACACACCTCGTATAATCACAAAGGAAGAAGTGATAATCGTACAATATTGAGAACAAAGAAATGCGACTAATCGTGCTATACAATGAACAATAAAACGAAACATAACATATGCAATTCACAGAACAAAGAAAGGATTATTTTTGATTAGTCGTGTAAGATTATGAAATATGAGTGGAGTTCCAGTCATAGCACATTTGGAAAAGATATGAGATCAAATTTCGAAAGGTAAGAACATAAATATGTTTTAATAAGAATGGATTAAGAACCATACGCTGGCCCTATTGCTTGAAGATTTAGAACTAATACATCATCTAATAGCATTTGCAAAACAATAGAGAAATGAGGCCGATCAAACTTGCTTTACGAGTAAGGAAGAAGTTACGATCGTTTGATACTGAGAGCCAAAAAATTGACTAACTGTCATATGTTATGAATCGCAAAAGGAGAACACAGGATAAAATATTTGGGAGATAATTAAGAAACTAGAAAGGTGATATAATCGACATACATGATGAAAAGATAAGAATATCTAATAACGGACGATAGGCCCCTGATACGTGACTTAGTTAGACTAGATTGAGAACCATGTGTGGGACCTGTGCACAAAAGATTTTGATCAAATGAATGATCTAATCGCATTCGAAAGTGCAGAGAACGGAGGCAACTATATTAGCTTAATAACTAAGGAAGAAGTGTAATCGTAAGATATTGAGAACTAAGAAAGTCGACTAATCGTAATATATTGTGAGTCGCAGAAGGAGATACAACAATCAAACAAGATTGAGAACATATAAAGGAGAAGTAGTCGTATTAGATTTAAAAAGAACCAAGAGCGTGTCTTAATAATTAAAGATTTATAATTAATATATTATCTAATCGTATAGAAAAAAGAACAGAGAAATGAGGCCTATAAATTATGCCTGCACAATGATTAAGGAAGAAATTGTAATAGTACGATATTGAGAGGAAAGAAAGGGTCTAATCGTACTATATTATGACAGAGTAAAGGAGATCTAATCGTACAGGATTAAGAACTAACAAAGTAGATAGAGTCTTATCAGATTAAGAAACAGAACAGGAGTCCTTATAAAAGTAAATCTCGTAACTCCAGATAAGAACTTAAAATGCGATTTGATTTGGCCAAATTAAGAACCGTGAGATCCTTACTTAAGTGATAACTATGCATAAAACAATAAGAACTAAAATATAAAATATGATGGTTTTGAAGAAATAAGTGGGAAATGAGGCCAAGTATACGTGCTTAATCACAGTGGAAGGAGTTGTACTCGTACGATATTGAGAACTAAGAAAGGGGACAAATCGTACAAGATTAAATACCAATAACTGGGATCAAGTCGCATAAGATTAAGAAACAAGAAAGAAGTTCTCAACAAAGTACATGTAGAAACTTAATAAGTTCTAATAACTCATGATAACAACCCAAAATGTGATTTAATTATGCTAGATTAAGAACCAAGAATCAGTTCAAATTGAAAAGACTTTGAATAAAAGATGATTCCTAACCTTATTTGAATAAGAAATGAGAAATGAAGCCAATTACACACCTTGTATAATCACAAAGGAAGAAGTGATAATCGTACAATATTGAGAACTAAGAAATGCGACTAATCGTAATATACAATGAACAACAAAACGAAACATAACATATGCCAATTCGCAGGACAAAGAAAGGAGATTAGTCGTGTAAGATTATGAAATATGAGTTAGTTCCAATCATCTACATTTGGAAAAGATATGAGATCAAATTTCACAACGTAAGAACACAAATATGTTTTAATAAGAATGATTAAGTATATGCGCTGGACCTATTCCTTGAAGATTTAGAACTAATACATCACCTAATAGCATTTGCAAAAGAATGAGATTGAGGCCATCATTCACTTGATCTAGTAAGGAAGAAGTTGCTACATGTCCGATACATGGTTCTCAATCTAGTCTAACTAAGTCACGTATGGGGCGAATCGCAAAAGGAGAGAACACATGATAAAATATTAGGGAGATAATTAAAAAATTAGAAAGGTGATCTAATTCGACATACATGTTGAAAAGATAAGAATATCTAACAACTGATGATAAGCCCCTAATACGTGACTTAGTTAGACTAGATTGAGAACCATGTGTGGGACCTGTGCACGGAAGATTTAGATCGAAGTGAATGATCTAATCGCATTCAAAAAAGAACGGAGACAACCATATTAGCTTAATAACTAAGGAAGAAGTGTAATCGTAAGATATTGAGAACTAAGAAAATAGACTAATCGTAATAGATCGTGAGTCGCAAAAGGAGATACAACAATCAAACAAGATTGAGAACTAATAAAGGAGAAGTAATCGTATTAGATTTAAAAAGAACCAAGATGGGTTATTCATTAAATATTTAAAATTAAGAGATTATCTAATCGGGTTCTCAATCTACTCAGAAATAAGTCCTATTAATTATGCCTCACAATTGTTAATAAAGAAATTGTCAAGTACGATATTGAGAAGAAAGAAAGGGACTTTCGTATTATATTACGCCTTGATAGGCTACTTAATCGTACAGGATTAAGAACTAACAAAGTAGATAGAGTCTTATCAGATTAAGAAACAAAACAGGAGTCCTTATAAAAGTAAATCTCGTAACTCCAGATAAGAACTTATAATAGCGCGATTTGATTTGGCCAAATTAAGAACCGTGAGTGATAACTATGCAAAAAGAATAATTACTAAAATATAATATGATGGTTTTGAAGAAATAAGTGAGAAATGAGGCCAAGTATACGTGCTTAATCATAGAGGAAGGAGTTGTACTCGTAGGATATTGAGAACTAAGAAAGGGGACAAATCGTACAAGATTAAATACCAATAACTGGGATCAAGTCGCATAAGATTAAGAAAACAAGAAAGAAGTTCTCAACAAAGTACATGTAGAAACTTAATAAGTTCTAATAACTCATGATAACAACCCAAAATGTGATTTAATTATGCTAGATTAAGAACCAAGAATCAGTTCAAATTGAAAAAGACTTTGAATAAAAGATGATTACCTAACCTTATTTCAATAAGAAATGAGAAATGAAGCCAATTACACACCTTGTATAATCACAAAGGAAGAAGTGATAATCGTACAATATTGAGAACTAATAAGTGCGACTAATCGTGCTATATCAATGAACAACAAAACGAAACATAACATATGCAATTCACAGAACAAAAAAAGGAGATTAGTCGTGTAAGATTATGAAATATGAGTGGAGTTCCAATCATAGCACATTTGGAAAAGATATGAGATCAAATTTCACAACGTAAGAACACTTATGTTTTAATAAGAATGGATTAAGAACCATGCGTTGGACCTATTCCTTGAAGATTTAGAACTAATACATCACCTAATAGCATTTGCAAAAGAATAGAGAAATGATCTAATCAAACTTAAGCTTTACGAGTAAGGAAGAAGTTGCGATTGTTCGATATTGAGAGCCTAGAAATTGACAAACTGTTCTATGTTACGAATCGCAAAAGGAGAGAACACATGATAAAATATTAGGGAGATAATTAAAAAATTAGAAAGGTGATCTAATTCGACATACATGTTGAAAAGATAAGAATATCTAACAACTGATGATAAGCCCCTACGTGATTAGTTAGACTAGATCTGATAACCATGATCTGTGGGACCTGTGCACGGAAGATTTAGATCAAGTGAATGATTAGATCTCCTTCAAAAAAGTCGGAGACAACCATATTAGCTTAATAACTAAGGAAGAAGTGTAATCGTATGATATTGAGAACTAAGAAAATAGACTAATCGTAATAGATCGTGATCTCGCAAAAGGAGATACAACAATCAAACAAGATTGAGAACTAATAAAGGAGAAGTAATCGTATTAGATTTAAAAAGAACCAAGAGCGGGTCGTATTCATTAAATATTTAAAATTAAGAGATTATCTAATCGGGTAAGATACAGATCTCAGATGTGTATAAGAGACAGATCTTATGCTGCACAATGATTAAGAAAGAAATTGTAATAGTACGATATTGAGAAGAAAGAAAGGGACTAATCGTACTATATTACGACACTCAGTAAAGGAGATCTAATCGTACAGGATTAAGAACTAACAAAGTAGATAGAGTCTTATCAGATTAAGAAACAAAACAGGAGTCCTTATAAAAGTAAAATCTCGTAACTCCAGATAAGAACTTAAAATGCGATTTGATTTGGCCAAATTAAGAACCGTGAGTGATAACTATGCATAAAACAATAAGAACTAAAATATAAAATATGATGGTTTTGAAGAAATAAGTGGGAAATGAGGCCAAGTATACGTGCTTAATCACAGTGGAAGTTCTTAAGACTCGTACGATATTGAGAACTAAGAAAGGGTACAAGAGACAGCAAGATTAAATACTTATAACTGTATCAAGTCGCATAAGATTAAGAAACAAGAAAGAAGTTCTCAACAAAGTACATGTAGAAACTTAATAAGTTCTAATAACTCATGATAACAACCCAAAATGTGATTTAATTATGCTAGATTAAGAACCAAGAATCAGTTCAAATTGAAAAGACTTTGAATAAAAGATGATTACCTAACCTTATTTGAATAAGAAATGAGAAATGAAGCCAATTACACACCTTGTATAATCACAAAGGAAGAAGTGATAATCGTACAATATTGTAGAACTAAGAAATGCGACTAATCGTAATATACAATGAACAACAAAACGAAACATAACATATGCAATTCGCAGGACAAAGAAAGGAGATTAGTCGTGTAAGATTATGAAATATGAGTGGAGTTCCAATCATAGCACATTTGGAAAAGATATGAGATCAAATTTCACAACGTAAGAACACAAATATGTTTTAATAAGAATGGATTAAGAACCATGCGCTGGACCTATTCCTTGAAGATTTAGAACTAATACATCACCTAATAGCATTTGCAAAAGAATAGAGAAATGAGGCCAATCAAACTTGCTTTACGAGTAAGGAAGAAGTTGCGATTGTTCGATATTGAGAGCCTATTAGACGACTAATCCTGTTCTATGTTACGAATCTAGATTTGTATTCACAGATAAAATATTAGGGAGATAATTAAAAAATTAGAAAGGTGATCTAATTCGACATACATGTTGAAAAGATAAGAATATCTAACAACTGATGATAAGCCCCTAATATCATACGTGACTTAGTTAGACTAGATTGAGAACCATGTGTGGGACCTGTGCACGGAAGATTTAGATCAAGTGAATGATCTAATCGCATTCAGAAGAGAACGGAGACAACCATATTAGCTTAATAACTAAGGAAGAAGTGTAATCGTAAGATATTGAGAACTAAGAAAATAGACTAATCGTAATAGATCGTGAGTCGCAAAAGGAGATACAACAATCAAACAAGATTGAGAACTAATAAAGGAGAAGTAATCGTATTAGATTTAAAAAGAACCAAGAGCGGGTCGTATTCATTAAATATTTAAAATTAAGAGATTATCTAATCGGGTAAGAAAAAGAACTCAGAAATAAGGCCTATTAATTATGCCTGCACAATGATTAAGAAAGAAATTGTAATAGTACGATATTTAGAAAAAAGAAAGGGACTAATCGTACTATATTACGACAGCCGTAACGGGATTCACTTTTATAAGGATTAAGAACTAACAAAGTAGATAGAGTCTTATCAGATTAGAGAGAAACAAAACAGGAGTCCTTATAAAAGTAAATCTCGTAACTCCAGATAAGAACTTATAATGCGATTTGATTTGGCCAAATTAAGAACCGTGAGTGATAACTATGCAAAAAGAATTATTACTAAAATATAATATGATGGTTTCCTTTCTTAAGTGAGAAATGAGGCCAAGTATACGTCTAGATGATTGGAACTCCACTCATATTTCTAATTATACACGACTAATCTCCTTTTTTTGTTCTGTGAATTGCATATGTTATGTTTCGTTTTGTTGTTCAAGTATATAAGATTAAGAAAACAAGAAAGAAGTTCTCAACAAAGTACATGTAGAAACTTAATAAGTTCTAATAACTCATGATAACAACCCAAAATGTGATTTAATTATGCTAGATTAAGAACCAAGAATCAGTTCAAATTGAAAAAGACTTTGAATAAAAGATGATTACCTAACCTTATTTCAATAAGAAATGAGAAATGAAGCCAATTACACACCTTGTATAATCACAAAGGAAGAAGTGATAATCGTACAATATTGAGAACTAAGAAATGCGACTAATCGTGCTATACAATGAACAACAAAACGAAACATAACATATGCAATTCACAGAACAAAAAAAGGAGATTAGTCGTGTAAGATTATGAAATATGAGTGGAGTTCCAATCATAGCACATTTGGAAAAGATATGAGATCAAATTTCACAACGTAAGAACACAAATATGTTTTAATAAGAATGGATTAAGAACCATGCGTTGGACCTATTCCTTGAAGATTTAGAACTAATACATCACCTAATAGCATTTGCAAAAGAATAGAGAAATGAGGCCAATCAAACTTGCTTTACGAGTAAGGAAGAAGTTGCGATTGTTCGATATTGAGAGCCTAGAAATTGACAAACTGTTCTATGTTACGAATCGCAAAAGGAGAGAACACATGATAAAATTTATACACATAATTAAAAAATTAGAAAGGTGATCTAATTCGACATACATGTTGAAAAGATAAGATTAATGCATCTAACAACTGATGATAAGCCCCTAATACGTGACTTAGTTAGACTAGATTGAGAACCATGTGTGGGACCTGTGCACGGAAGATTTAGATCAAGTGAATGATCTAATCGCATTCAAAAAAGAACGGAGACAACCATATTAGCTTAATAACTAAGGAAGAAGTGTAATCGTAAGATATTGAGAACTAAGAAAATAGACTAATCGTAATAGATCGTGAGTCGCAAAAGGAGATACAACAATCAAACAAGATTGAGAACTAATAAAGGAGAAGTAATCGTATTAGATTTAATAAGAACCAAGAGCGGGTCGTATTCATTAAATATTGTAAAATTAAGAGATTATCAAATCGGGTAAGATAAAGAACTCAGAAATAAGGCCTATTAATTATGCATGCACAATGATTAAGAAAGAAATTGTAATAGTACGATATTTACGACTGTCTCTTATACACATCTACTATGTGTATAAGAGACAGGTGTTCTCTCCTTTTGCGATTCGTAACATAGAACAGTTTGTCAATTTCTATCGATTAAGAAGAGCAGAGTCCTTATAAAAACATATCCTGTTCTATTTCTTAAGAACTTAAAATGCGATTTGATTTGGCCAAATTAAGAACCGTGAGTGATAACTATGCATAAAACAATAAGAACTAAAATATAACATCTGATGGTTTTGAAGAAATAAGTGGGAAATGAGGCCAAGTATACGTGCTTGATCACAGTGGAATGAGTTGTACTCGTACGACATTGAGAGCTACGACACGGGACTCTCGTACAAGATTAAATACCAATAACTGGGATCAAGTCGCATAAGATTAAGAAACAAGAAAGAAGTTCTCAACAAAGTACATGTAGAAACTTAATAAGTTCTAATAACTCATGATAACAACCCAAAATGTGATTTAATTATGCTAGATTAAGAACCAAGAATCAGTTCAAATTGAAAAGACTTTGAATAAAAGATGATTACCTAACCTTATTTGAATAAGAAATGAGAAATGGTGCAAGCCAATTACACACCTTGTATAATCACAAAGGAAGAAGTGATAATCGTACAATATTGAGAACTAAGAAATCGACTAATCGTAATATACAATGAACAACAAAACGAAACATAACATATGCAATTCGCAGGACAAAGAAAGGAGATTAGTCGTGTAAGATTATGAAATATGAGTGGAGTTCCAATCATAGCACATTTGGAAAAGATATGAGATCAAATTTCACAACGTAAGAACACAAATATGTTTTAATAAGAATGGATTAAGAACCATGCGCTGGACCTATTCCTTGAAGATTTAGAACTAATACATCACCTAATAGCATTTGCAAAAGAATAGAGAAATGAGGCCAATCAAACTTGCTTTACGAGTAAGGAAGAAGTTGCGATTGTTCGATATTGAGAGCCTAGAAATTGACAAACTGTTCTATGTTACGAATCGCAAAAGGAGAGAACACATGATAAAATATTAGGGAGATAATTAAAAAATTAGAAAGGTTATCTAATCGACATACATGTAGAAAAGATAAGAAATGTGCGAAGCGATGATAAGCCCTAATACGTGACTTCGTTAGACTAGATTGAGAACCATGTGTGGGACCTGTGCATTAGAAGTTCTTAGATGCGAGTGAATGAGCTAATCTTTTATAAGATCTAGACAACGTATTAGCTTAATAACTTAAGGAAGAAGTTTAATCGTAAGATATTCTTAACTAAGAAAATAGATGTGTTTTAATAGATCGTGAGTTATTAAAGGAGATACAACAATATCTAGATTGAGAACTAATAAACATTAGAGTAATCGTATTAGATTTAAAAACAGTATTATGGTCGTATTCATTAAATATTTAAAATTAAGAGATTATCTAATCGGGTAAGAAAAAGAACTCAGAAATAAGGCCTATTAATTATGCCTGCACAATGATTAAGAAAGAAATTGTAATAGTACGATATTGAGAAGAAAGAAAGGGACTAATCGTACTATATTACGACGCAGTAAAGGCAGATCTAATCGTACAGGATTAAGAACTAACAAAGTAGATAGAGTCTTATCAGATTAAGAAACAAAACAGGAGTCCTTATAAAAGTAAATCTCGTAACTCCAGATAAGAACTTATAATGCGATTTGATTTGGCCAAATTAAGAACCGTGAGTGATAACTATGCAAAAAGAATAATTACTAAAATATAATATGATGGTTTTGAAGAAATAAGTGAGAAATGAGGCCAAGTATACGTGCTTAATCATAGAGGAAGGAGTTGTACTCGTAGGATATTGAGAACTAAGAAAGGGGACAAATCGTACAAGATTAAATACCAATAACTGGGATCAAGTCGCATAAGATTAAGAAAACAAGAAAGAAGTTCTCAACATTAGACTTGTAGAAACTTAATAAGTTCTAATAACTCATGATAACAACCCAAATGTGATTTAATTATGCTAGATTAAGAACCAAGAATCAGTTCAAATTGAAAAAGACTTTGAATAAAAGATGATTACCTAATCCCTTATTTCAATAAGAAATTTCAAATGAAGCCAATTACACACTTGTATAATCACAAAGGTAGAAGTGATAATCTTTCTTCAATATTTCTAATTATTTTACTTATCGTGCTATACAATGAACAACAAAACGAAACATAACATATGCAATTCACAGAACAAAGAAAGGAGATTAGTCGTGTAAGATTATGAAATATGAGTGGAGTTCCAATCATAGCACATTTGGAAAAGATATGAGATCAAATTTCACAACGTAAGAACACAAATATGTTTTAATAAGAATGGATTAAGAACCATGCGCTGGACCTATTCCTTGAAGATTTAGAACTAATACATCACCTAATAGCATTTGCAAAAGAATAGAGAAATGAGGCCAATCAAACTTGCTTTACGAGTAAGGAAGAAGTTGCGATTGTTCGATATTGAGAGCCTAGAAATTGACAAACTGTTCTATGTTACGAATCGCAAAAGGAGAGAACACATGATAAAATATTAGGGAGATTGTATATCTTTGAATTAAAAAATTAGAAAGGTGATCTAATTCGACATACATGTTGAAAAGATAAGAATATCTAACAACTGATGATAAGCCCCTAATACGTGACTTAGTTAGACTAGATTGAGAACCATGTGTGGGACCTGTGCACGGAAGATTTAGATCAAGTGAATGATCTAATCGCATTCAAAAAAGAACGGAGACAACCATATTAGCTTAATAACTAAGGAAGAAGTGTAATCGTAAGATATTGAGAACTAAGAAAATAGACTAATCGTAATAGATCGTGAGTCGCAAAAGGAGATACAACAATCAAACAAGATTGAGAACTAATAAAGGAGAAGTAATCGTATTAGATTTAAAAAGAACCAAGAGCGGGTCGTATTCATTAAATATTTAAAATTAAGAGATTATCTAATCGGGTAAGAAAAAGAACTCAGAAATAAGGCCTATTAATTATGCTGATTAAGAAAGAAATTGTAATAGTACGATATTGAGAAGAAAGAAAGGGACTAACTCGTACTATATTACGACGCAGTAAAGGAGATCTAATCGTACAGGATTAAGAACTAACAAAGTAGATAGAGTCTTATCAGATTAAGAAACAAAACAGGAGTCCTTATAAAAGTAAATCTCGTAACTCCAGATAAGAACTTATAATGCGATTTGATTTGGCCAAATTAAGAACCGTGAGTGATAACTATGCAAAAAGAATAATTACTAAAATATAATATGATGGTTTTGAAGAAATAAGTGAGAAATGAGGCCAAGTATACGTGCTTAATCATAGAGGAAGGAGTTGTACTCGTAGGATATTGAGAACTAAGAAAGGGGACAAATCGTACAAGATTAAATACCAATAACTGGGATCAAGTCGCATAAGATTAAGAAAACAAGAAAGAAGTTCTCAACAAAGTACATGTAGAAACTTAATAAGTTCTAATAACTCATGATAACAACCCAAAATGTGATTTAATTATGCTAGATTAAGAACCAAGAATCAGTTCAAATTGAAAAGAATTCTTAAATGTATGTCTTTGAATAAAAGATGATTACCTAACCTTATTTCAATAAGAAATGAGAAATGAAGCCAATTACACACCTTGTATAATCACAAAGGAAGAAGTGATAATCGTACAATATTGAGAACTTCTCACAGTGCTATACAATGAACAACAAAACGAAACATAACATATGCAATTCACAGAACAAAAAAGGAGATTAGTCGTGTAAGATTATGAAATATGAGTGGAGTTCCAATCATAGCACATTTGGAAAAGATATGAGATCAAATTTCACAACGTAAGAACACAAATATGTTTTAATAAGAATGGATTAAGAACCATGCGCTGGACCTATTCCTTGAAGATTTAGAACTAATACATCACCTAATAGCATTTGCAAAAGAATAGAGAAATGAGGCCAATCAAACTTGCTTTACGAGTAAGGAAGAAGTTGCGATTGTTCGATATTGAGAGCCTAGAAATTGACAAACTGTTCTATGTTACGAATCGCAAAAGGAGAGAACAAGTCTCAATAGTGATCTAATCGCATTCAAAAACTTATCATAACCATATTAGCTTAATAACTAAGGAAGAAGTGTAATCGTAAGATATTGAGAACTAAGAAAATAGACTAATCGTAATAGATCGTGAGTCGCAAAAGGAGATACAACAATCAAACAAGATTGAGAACTAATAAAGGAGAAGTAATCGTATTAGATTTAAAAAGAACCAAGAGCGGGTCGTATTCATTAAATATTTAAAATTAAGAGATTATCAAATCGGGTAAGAAAAAGAACTGAGAAATAAGGCCTATTAATTATGCTTGCACAATGATTAAGAAAGAAATTGTAATAGTGACGATATTTAGAAAAAAGAAAGGGACTAATCGTACTATATTACGACACCGTAAAGGAGATCTAATCGTACAGGATTAAGAACTAACAAAGTAGATAGAGTCTTATCAGATTAAGAAACAGAACAGGAGTCCTTATAAAAGTAAATCTCGTAACTCCAGATAAGAACTTAAAATGCGATTTGATTTGGCCAAATTAAGAACCGTGAGTGATAACTATGCATAAAACAATAAGAACTAAAATATAAAATATGATGGTTTTCAAGAAATAAGTGGGAAATGAGGCCAAGTATACGTGCTTAATCACAGTGGAAGGATACACTCTAGTTGAGAAATAAGAACCAAGAATCAGTTCAAATTGAAAAGACTTTGAATAAAAGATGATTACCTAACCTTATTTGAATAAGAAATGAGAAATGAAGCCAATTACACACCTTGTATAATCACAAAGGAAGAAGTGATAATCGTACAATATTGAGAACTAAGAAATGCGACTAATCGTAATATACAATGAACAACAAAACGAAACATAACATATGCAATTCGCAGGACAAAGAAAGGAGATTAGTCGTGTAAGATTATGAAATATGAGTGGAGTTCCAATCATAGCACATTTGGAAAAGATATGAGATCAAATTTCACAACGTAAGAACACAAATATGTTTTAATAAGAATGGATTAAGAACCATGCGTTGGACCTATTCCTTGAAGATTTAGAACTAATACATCACCTAATAGCATTTGCAAAAGAATAGAGAAATGAGGCCAATCAAACTTGCTTTACGAGTAAGGAAGAAGTTGCGATTGTTCGATATTGAGAGCCTAGAAATTGACAGAACTGTTCTATGTTACGAATCGCAAAAGGATTGCATCATTATGATTCAATTAGGGAGATAATTAAATTCTTACGATTGAAATCGCATTTCATATCTTTTCCAAATGTGCGATGATTGGAACTCCATCATAAGCCCCTAATCTTACGTGACTTAGTTAGACTAGATTGAGAACCATGTGTGGGACCTGTGCACGGAAGATTTAGATCAAGTGAATGATCTAATCGCATTCAAAAGAGAACGGAGACAGCCATATTAGCTTAATAACTAAGGAAGAAGTGTAATCGTAAGATATTGAGAACTAAGAAATTAGACTAATCGTAATAGATCGTGAGTCGCAAATCTAGATACGATTAGTCAAACAAGATTGAGAACTCAATATTGTACTAATAACATCTTATTAGATTTAATAAGATTAAGATGCGGGTCTTAATTCTCTATCTTATAATCATCTAGATGTGTATAAGATTTAGGTCTCAATATCTGAAGGTTGCATAGGCCTATTAATTATGCGTTGCACAATGATTAAGAAAGATTGTAATAGTACGATATTTAGAAAAAAGAAAGGGACTAATCGTACTATATTACTTACACCGTAAAGGAGATCTAATCGTCTCTTATACACAGAACTAACATGTGTATATTAGACAGGACATTCCTTAAGAAGCGAGCAGAGTCCTTATAAAAGTAAATCTCGTAACTCCAGATAAAAACTTAAAATGCGAGTTGATTTGGCCAAATTAAGAACCGTGAGTGATAACTATGCATAAAACAATAAGAACTAAAATATAAAATATGATGGTTTTGAAGAAATAAGCGAGAAATGAGGCCAAGTATACGTGCTTAATCACAGTGGAAGGAGTTGTACTCGTACGATATTGAGAACTAAGAAAGGGGACAAATCGTACAAGATTAAATACCAATTCTTGCTTGTAGTCTTATACAGTTCTTATAAAACATAGATGTGTTCTTAGAGTTAATATACATGTTAGATCTTCTCTCTTATACATAGCATAACTTATGTACACATTAATTAAAATTTTGATTTAATTATGCTAGATTAAGAACCAAGAATCAGTTCAAATTGAAAAAGACTTTGAATAAAAGATGATTACCTAACCTTATTTGAATAAGAAATGAGAAATGAAGCCAATTACACACCTTGTATAATCACAAAGGAAGAAGTGATAATCGTACAATATTGAGAACTAAGAAATGCGACTAATCGTGCTATACAATGAACAACAAAACGAAACATAACATATGCAATTCACAGAACAAAGAAAGGAGATTAGTCGTGTAAGATTATGAAATATGAGTGGAGTTCCAATCATAGCACATTTGGAAAAGATATGAGATCAAATTTCACATTGTAAGAACACAAATATGTTTTAATAAGAAGGGATTAAGAACCATGCGCTGGACCTATTCCTTGAAGATTTAGAACTAATACATCATCTAATAGCATTTGCAAAAGAATATAGAAATGAGGCCAATCAAACTTGCTTTACGAGTAGGGAAGAAGTTGCGATTGTTGGCGATATTGAGAGCCTAGAAATTGATCTAAAGCTGTTCTATGTTACGAATCGCAAAAGGAGAGAACACAGGATAAAATATTAGAGAGACAATTAAAAAACTAGAAAGGTGATCTAATCGACATACATGTTGAAAAGATAAGAATATCTAATAACTGATGATAAGCCCATAATACGTGACTTAGTTAGACTAGATTGAGAACCATGTGTGGGACCTGTGCACGAAAGATTTAGATCATGTGAATGATCTAATCGCATTCAAAAGAGAAAGGAGACAACCATATTAGCTTAATAACTAAGGAAGAAGTGTAATCGTAAGATATTGAGAACTAAGAAAATAGACTAATTGTAATAGATCGTGAGTCGCAAAAGGAGATACAACAATCAAACAAGATTGAGAACTAATAAAGGAGAAGTAATCGTATTAGATTTAAAAAGAACTTTATCTCAGAAATAAGGCCTATTAATTATGCCTGCACAATGATTAAGAAAGAAATTGTAATAGTACGATATTGAGAAGAAAGAAAGGGACTAATCGTACTATATTACGACACCGTAAAGGAGATCTAATCGTACAGGATTAAGAACTAACAAAGTAGATAGAGTCTTATCAGATTAAGAAACAGAACAGAGTCCTTATAAAAGTAAATCTCGTAACTCCAGATAAGAACTTAAAATGCGATTTGATTTGGCCAAATTAAGAACCGTGAGTGATAACTATGCATAAAACAATAAGAACTAAAATATAAAATATGATGGTTTTGAAGAAATAAGCGAGAAATGAGGCCAAGTATACGTGCTTAATCACAGTGATTAGATAATCTTGTACTGCGATATTTAGAACTAAGAAAGGGGACAAATCGTACAAGATTAAATACCAATAACTGGGATCAAGTCGCATAAGATTAAGAAACAAGAAAGAAGTTCTCAACAAAGTACATGTAGAAACTTAATAATTGTTCTAATACCTCATGATAACAACCCAAAATGTGATTTAATTATGCTAGATTAAGAACCAAGAATCAGTTCAAATTGAAAAAGACTTTGAATAAAAGATGATTACCTAACCTTATTTGAATAAGAAATGAGAAATGAGATGTTAATTACACACCTTGTATAATCACAAAGGAAGAAGTGATAATCGTACAATATTGAGAACTAAGAAATGTTCTTAATCGTTTGATACAATGAACAACAAAACGAAACATAACATATGCAATTCAGAACAAAGAAAGGAGATTAGTCGTGTAAGATTATGAAATATGAGTGGAGTTCCAATCATAGCACATTTGGAAAAGATATGAGATCAAATTTCACATTGTAAGAACACAAATATGTTTTAATAAGAAGGGATTAAGAACCATGCGCTGGACCTATTCCTTGAAGATTTAGAACTAATACATCATCTAATAGCATTTGCAAAAGAATATAGAAATGAGGCCAATCAAACTTGCTTTACGATCTAGTAGGGAAGAAGTTGCGATTGTTCGATATTGAGAGCCTAGAAATTGACAAACTGTTCTATGTTACGAATCGCAAAAGGAGAGAACACAGGATAAAATATTAGAGAGACAATTAAAAAACTAGAAAGGTGATCTAATCGACATACATGTTGAAAAGATAAGAATATCTAATAACTGATGATAAGCCCATAATACGTGACTTAGTTAGACTAGATTGAGAACCATGTGTGGGACCTGTGCACGAAAGATTTAGATCATGTGAATGATCTAATCGAATTCAAAAGAGAAAGGAGACAACCATATTAGCTTAATAACTAAGGAAGAAGTGTAATCGTAAGATATTGAGAACTAAGAAAATAGACTAATTGTAATAGATCGTGAGTCGCAAAAGGAGATACAACAATCAAACAAGATTGAGAACTAATAAAGGAGAAGTAATCGTATTAGATTTAAAAAGAACCAAGAGCGGGTCGTATTCATTAAATATTTAAAATTAAGAGATTATTTACTAATCGGGTAAGAAAAAGAACTCAGAAATAAGGCCTATTAATTATGCCTGCACAATGATTAAGAAAGAAATTGTAATAGTACGATATTTAGAAAAAAGAAAGGGACTAATCGTACTATATTACGACACCGTAAAGGAGATCTAATCGTGTGTATTAAGAGACTAAATCCCACAAGGAATCTCAATCTAGTCTAACTAAGTCACATTAGAGTCTTATAAAAGTAAATCTCGTAACTCCAGATAAGAAATTAAAATACGATTTGATTTGGCCAAATTAAGAACCGTGAGTGATAACTATGCATAAAACAATAAGAACTAAAATATAAAATATGATGGTTTTGAAGAAATAAGCGAGAAATGAGGCCTATCTCTTTTATTCACAGTGGATAATTAGTGTACTCCTTACATATCATGAACTGAATCTTATACAAATCTTACAAGATTAAATACCAATAGATTACTGATCAAGTCGCATAAGATTAAGAAACAATTAGAAGTTCTCAACAAAGTACATGTAGAAACTTAATAAGTTCTAATAACTCATGATAACAACCCAAAATGTGATTTAATTATGCTAGATTAAGAACCAAGAATCAGTTCAAATTGAAAAAGACTTTGAATAAAAGATGATTACCTAACCTTATTTGAATAAGAAATGAGAAATGAAGCCAATTACACACCTTGTATAATCACAAAGGAAGAAGTGATAATCGTACAATATTGAGAACTAAGAAAATGCGACTAATCGTGCCATATAATGAACAACAAAACGAAACATAACATATGCAATTCACAGAACAAAGAAAGGAGATTAGTCGTGTAAGATTATGAAATATGAGTGGAGTTCCAATCATAGCACATTTGGAAAAGATATGAGATCAAATTTCACAAGGTAAGAACATAAATATGTTTTAATTAGAATGGAATAAGAACCATGCTGCTGGACCTATTCCTTGAAGATTTAGATCTAATACATCATCTAATAGCATTTGCAAAAGAATAGAGATACGGAAATGAGGCCAATCAAACTTGCTTTACGAGTAAGGAAGTAGTTACGATCGTTCCATATTGAGAGCCAAGAAATTGACTAACTGTTCTATGTTGTGAATCGCAAAAGGAGAACACATGATAAAATATTAGGGAGATAATTAAGAAACTAGAAAGGTGATCTAATCGACATACATGTTGAAAATATGATTATATCTAATAACGGATGATAAGCCCTAATACGTGACCTTGTTAGACTAGATTGAGAACCATGTGCGTAAGACTTGTGCACGAAAGATTTACACATCTAGTGAATGATCTAATCGCATTCGATGAGAATAAGGCAACCATATTAGCTTAATAACTAGGGAAGAAGTGTAATCGTAAGATATTGAGAACTAAGAAAGTCGACTAATCGTAATATATCGTGAGTCGCAAAAGGAGATACAACAATCAAACAAGATTGGGAACTAATAAAGGAGAAGTAGTCGTATTAGATTTAAAAAGAACCAAGAGCGGGTCGTATTGCCATTAAAGATTTAAAATTATGAGATTATCTAATCGTATAAGAAAAAGAATTGAGAAATGACGCCTATTAATTATGCCTGCACAGTGATTAAGGAAGAAATTGTAATAGTACGATATTGAGAAGAAAGAAAGGGTCTAATCGTACTATATTACGGCACAGTAAAGGAGATCTAATCGTACAGGATTAAGAACTAACAAAGTAGATAGAGTCTTATCAGATTAAGAAACAGAACAGGAGTTCTTATAAATGTAAATCTTGTAACTCCAGATAAGAACTTAAAATGCGATTTGATTTGGCCAAATTAAGAACCATGAGTGATAACTATGCATAAAACAATAAGAACTAAATTTTAAAATATGATGGTTTTGAAGAAATAATGAGAAATGAGGCCAAGTATACGTGCTTAATCACAGTGGAAGGAGTTGTACTCATACGATATTAAGAACTAAGAAAGGGGACAAATCGTACAAGATTAAATACTAATAACTGGGAGCAAGTCACATAAGATTAAGAAACAAGAAAGGAGTTCTCAACAAAGTACATGTAGAAACTTAATAAGTTCTAATAACTCATGATAACAACGTAAAATGTGGATTAATTATGCTAGGTTAAGAACCAAGAATCAGTTCAAATTGAAAAAGACTTTGAACAAAAGATGATTATCTAACTTTATTTGAAAAATAACTGAGAAATGAAGCCAATTACACCTTGTATAATGACAAAGGAAGAGGTGATAATCGTACAATATTGAGAACTAAGAAATGCGACTAATCGAGCTATACAATGAACAACAAAAGAGACATAACATATGTAATTTTCAAAACAAAGAAAGGAGATTAGTCGTGTAAGATTATGAAATACGAGAGGAGTTCCAATCATAGCACATTTGGAAAAGATATGAGATCAAATTTCAAATGGTAAGAACATAAATATGTTTTAATAAGAATGGATTAAGAACTATACGCTGGACCTATTGCTTGAAGATTTAGAACTAATACATCATCTAATAGCTCCATTTGCAAAAGAATAGAGAAATGAGGCCAATCAAACTTGCTTTACGAGAAAGGAAGAACTTGCGATCGTTCGATATTGAGAGCCAAGAAATTGACTAACTGTTCTATGTTGTGAATCGCAAAAGAAGAGCACAGGATAAAATATTAGGGAGATATTTAAGAAACTAGAAAGTTGATCTAATCGACATACATGTTGAAAAGATAAGAATATCTAACAACGAATGATAATCCCGTAATAACTGACTTAGTTAGACTAGATTGAGAACCGTGTGTGGGACCTGTACCCAAAAGATTTAGATCAAATGAATGATCTAATCGAATTCGAAATAGCACAAAGGCAACTATATTAGCTTAATAACTAAGGAAGAAGTGTAATCGTAAGATATTGAGAACTAAGAAAGTCGACTAATCGTAATATATTGTGAGTCGCAGAAGAAGATACAACAATCAAACAAGATTGAGAACAAATAAAGGAGAAGTAATCGTATTAGATTTAAAAAAGGCCAGAACCAAGAGCGGGTCTTAATAATTAAAGATTTATAATAAAGATATTATCTAATCGTACAGAAAAAAGAACAGAGAAATGAGGCCTATAAATTATGCCTGCACAGTGATTAAGGAAGAAATTGTAATAGTACGATATTGAGAAGAAAGAAAGGGTCTAATCATACGATATTATGACAGAGTAAAGGAGATCTAATCTACAGGATTAAGAACTAACAAAGTAGATCGAGTCATAACAGATTTAGAAATAGAACTGGAGTTCTTATAAAAGCAAATCTCGTAACTCAAGAGAAGAACTCAAAATGCGATTTGATTTGGCCAAATTAAGAACCATGAGTGATAACTTTGCAAAAGATAATAATTACTAAAATATAATGTGATGGTTTTGAAGAAATAAGTGAGAAATGAGGCCAAGTATACGTGCTTAATCACAGAGGAAGGAGTTGTACTCGTACAGATATTGAGAACTAAGAAAGGGGACAAATTATACAACTTTAAATACCAATTAACTGGGATCAAGTCGCATAAGATTAAGAAACAAGAAAGAAGTTCTCAACAAAGTACATGTAGAAACTTAATAAGTTCTAATAACTCATGATAACAACCTAAAATGTGATTTAATTATGCTAGATTAAGAACCAAGAATCAGTTCAAATTGAAAAAGACTTTGAATAAAAGATGATTACCTAACCTTATTTGAATAAGAAATGAGAAATGAAGCCAATTACACACCTTGTATAATCACAAAGGAAGAAGTGATAATCGTACAATATTGAGAACTAAGAAAATGCGACTAATCGTGCCATACAATGAACAACAAAACGAAACATAACATATGCAATTCACAGAACAAAGAAAGGAGATTAGTCGTGTAAGATTATGAAATATGAGTGGAGTTCCAATCATAGCACATTTGGAAAAGATATGAGATCAAAATTTCACAACGTAAGAACACAAATATGTTTGAATAAGAAGGGATTAAGAACCATGCGCTGGACCTATTGCTTGTATTTCTGGCAAGATTTAGAACTAATACGTCATCTAATAGCATTTGCAAAAGAATAGAGAAATGAGGCCAATCAAACTTGCTTTTCGAGTAAGGAAGAAGTTGCGAATGTTCGATATTGAGAGCCTAGAAATTGACTAACTGTTCTATGTTACGAATCGCAAAAGGAGAGAACACATGATAAAATATTCGAGAGATAATTAAAAAACTAGAAAGGTGATTGCAATCGACATACATCACTCATGAAAAGATAAGAATATCTAATAACGGACGATACACATCTAGATGTGTATAGTTAGACTAGATCTGAGAACCATGTGTGGGACCTGTGCACAAAAGATTTAGATCAAGTGAATGATCTAATCGCATTCAAAAGAGAACGGAGACAACCATATTAGCTTAATAACTAAGGAAGAAATGTAATCATAAGATATTGAGAACTAAGAAAATAGACTAATCGTAATAGATCGTGAGTCGCAAAAGGAGATACAACAATCAAACAAGATTGAGAACTAATAAATAATTAGGAGAAGTAATCGTATTAGATTTAAAAAGAACCAAGAGCGGGTCGTATTCATTAAATATTTAAAATTAAGAGATTATCTAATCGGGTAAGAAAAAGAAGCGAGAAATAAGGCCTATTAATTATGCACACAGTGATTAAGAAAGAAATTGTAATAGTACGATAATGTGAAGAAAGAAAGGGACTAATCGTACTATATTACGACACAGTAAAGGAGATCTAATCGTACAGGATTAAGAACTAACAAAGCAGATAGAGTCTTAACAGATTATGAAACAGAACAGGAGTTCTTATAAAAGTAAATCTCATAACTCCAGATAAGAACTTAAAATGCGATTTGATTTGGCCAAATTAAGAACCATGAGTGATAACTATGCATAAAACAATAAGAACTAAAATTTAAAATATGATGGTTTTGAAGAAATAAGTGAGAAATGAGGCCAAGTATACGTGCTTAATCACAGTGGAAGGAGTTGTACTCGTACGATATTAAGAACTTATGTGTCTAAGAAAGGGGACACACCTAATCGTACAAGATTAAATACTAATAACTGGGATCAAGTCAATCGATTGAGAAACAAGAAAGGAGTTCTCAACAAAGTACATGTAGAAACATAATAAGTTCTAAAAACTCATGATAACAACGTAAAATGTGATTTAATTATGCTAGATTGAGAACCAAGAATTAGTTCAAATTGAAAAAGACTTTGAACAAATGATGATTGTCTGACCTTATTTGAAAAATAACTGAGAAATGAAGCCAATTACACCTTGTATAATCACAAAGGAAGAAGTGATAATCGTGTAATATGGAGAACTAGGAAATGCGACTAATCGAGCTATACAATGAACAACAAAATGAGACATAACATATGCAATTAAGAACAAAGAAAGGAGATTAGTCGTGTAAGATTATGAAATATCAGAGGAGTTCCAATCATAGGACATTTGGAAAAGATATGAGATCAAATTTCACAAGGTAAGAACATAAATATGTTTTAATAAGAATGGATTAAGAACCATGCGCTCGCTGGACCTATTCCTTAAAGATTTAGAACTAATACATCATCTAATAGCATTTGCAAAAGAATAGAGAAATGAGGCCAATCAAACTTGCTTTACAAGAAAAGAAGAAGTTGCGATCGTTCGATATTGAGAGCCAAGATATTGACTAACTGTTCTATGTTGTGAATCGCAAAAGAAGAACACATGATAAAATATTAGGGAGATATTTAAGATACTAGAAAGGTGATCTAATCGACATACATGTTGAAAAGATAAGAATATCTAACAACGGATGATAATCCCGTAATATGTGACTTAGTTAGACTGGATTGAGAACCATGTGTGGGACATGTGCACAAAAGATTTAGATCAAATGAATGATCTAATCGAATTCAAAAGAGAAGGGAGGCAACTATATTAGCTTAATAACTAAGGAAGAAGTGTAATCGTAAGATATTGAGAACTAAGAAAGTCGACTAATCGTAATATATTGTGAGTCGCAACAAGATTGAGAACTAATAAAGGAGAAGTAGTCGTATTAGATTTAAAAAGAACCAAGAGCGGGTCGTAATAATTAAAGATTTATAATTAAGAGATTACCTAATCGTATAAAAAAAAGAACTGAGAAATGAGGCCTATTAATTAAGCCTGCACAATGATTAAGGAAGAAATTGTAATAGTACGATATTGAGAAGAAAGAAAGGGTCTAATCGTACTATATTATGACATAGTAAAGGAGATCTAATCGTACAGGATTAAGAAACTAACAAAGTAGATCGAGTCATAACAGATTAAGAAATAGAACTGGAGTTCTTATAAAAGCAAATCTCGTAACTCAAGAGAAGAACTCAAAATGCGATTTGATTTGGCCAAATTAAGAACCATGAGTGATAACTTTGCATAAAAGAATAATTACTAAAATATAATATGATGGTTTTTAAGAAATAAGTGAGAAATGAGGCCAAGTATACGTGCTTAATCACAGTGGATGGAGTTGTACTCATACGATATTGAGAACTAAGAAAGACGGGACAAATCGTACAAGATTAAATACCAATTACTGGGATCAAGTCGCATAAGATTAAGAAACAAGAAAGTAGTTCTCAACAAAGTACATGTAGAAACTTAATAAGTTCTAATAACTCATGATAACAACATAAAATGTGATTTAATGATGCCAGATTAAGAACCAAGAATCAGTTCAAATTGAAAAAGACTTTGAACAAAAGATGATTACCTAACCTTATTTGAATAAGAAATGAGAAATGAAGCCAATTACACACCTTGTATAATCACAAAGGAAGAAGTGATAATCGTACAATATTGAGAACTAAGAAATGCGACTAATCGTGCTATACAACGAAACATAACATATGCAATTCACAGAACAAAGAAAGGAGATTAGTCGTGTAAGATTATGAAATATGAGTGGAGTTCCAATCATAGCACATTTGGAAAAGATATGAGATCAAATTTCAAAAGGTAAGAATATAAATATGTTTTAATAAGAATGGATTAAGAACCATGCGATATTCCAACTGCACCTATTCCTTGAAGATTTAGAACTACTACATCATCTAATAGCATTTGCAAAAGAATAGAGAACTGAGGCCGATCAAACTTGCTTTACGAGGAAGGAAGAAGTTGCGATCGTTCGATATTGAGAGCCAAGAAATTGACTAACTGTTCTATGTTATGAATCGCAAAAGGAGAACACGTGATAAAATATTAGGGAGATAATTAAGAAACTAGAAAGATGATCTAATCGACATACATATTGAAAAGATAAGAATATCTAATAACGGATGATAAGCACCTAATACGTGACTTAGTTAGACTAGATTGAGAACCATGTGTGGGACCTGTGCACAATAGATTTAGATCAAATGAATGATCTAATCGATTTAGAAAGAGAACGGAGACAACTATATTAGCTTAATAACTAAGGAAGAAGTGTAATCGTAAGATATTGAGAACTAAGAAAGTCGACTAATCGTAATATATTGTGAGTCGCAGAAGGACATACAACAATCATACAGCAGATTGAGAACTAATAAAGGAGAAGTAGTTGTATTAGATTTAAAAAGAACCAAGAGCGGGTCGTAATTAAAGATTTACAATTAAAAGATTATCTAATCGTATAAGAAAAAGAACTGAGAAAGGAGATCTAATCGTACAGGATTAAGCACTAACAACGTAGATCGAGTCATAACAGATTAAGAAATAGAACAGGAGTTCTTATAAAAGTAAATCTCGAAACTCAAGAGAAGAGCTTAAAATACGATTTGATTTGGCCAAATTAAGAACCATGAGTGATAACTTTGCATACAAGAATAAGAACTAAAATATAATATGATGGTTTTGAAGAAATAAGTGAGAAATGAGGCCAAGTATACGTGCTTAATCACAGTGGAAGGAGTTGTACTCGTACGATATTGAGAACTAAGAAACGGGACAAATCGTACAAGATTAAATACTAATAACTGGGATCAAGTCGCATAAGATTAAGAAACAAGGAAGGAGTTCTCAACAAAGTACATCTACGTACAATTAAGAAACATAATATAAGTTCTAATAACTCATGATAACAACGTAAAATGTGATTTAATGATGCCAGATTAAGAACCAAGAATCAGTTCAAATTGAAAAAGACTTTGAACAAAAGATGATTATCTAACCTTATTTGAAAAAGAACTGAGAAATGATGCCAATTACACCTTGTATAATGACAAAGGTAGACGTGATAATCGTACAATATTGATAACTAAGAAATGCGGCTAATCGAGCTATTCAATGAACAAGAAAATGAGACATAACATATGTATTTCACAGAACAAAGAAAGGAGATTAGTCGTGTAAGATTATGAAATATGAGAGGAGTTCCAATCATAGCACATTTGGAAAAGATATGAGATCAAATTTCACAAGGGAAGAACATAAATATATTTTAATAAGAATGGATTATGAACCATGCGCTGGACCTATTCCTTAAAGATTTAGAACTAATACATCATCTAATGGCATTTGCAAAAGAATAGAGAAATGAGGCCAATCAAACTTGCATTTACGAGTGAGGAAGAAGTTGCGATCCATCGATATTCAGAGCCAAGAAATTGACTAGCTTTTCTATGTTACGAATCGCAAACTCTTAACAACACATGATAAAATATTAGAGAAATAATTAAGGAACTAGAAAGGTGATCTAATCGACATACATGTTGAAAAGATAAGAATATCTAATAACGAATGATAATCCCGTAATACGTGACTTAGTTAGACTAGATTGAGAACCATGTGTGGGACCTGTGCACAAAAGATTTAGATCAAATGAATGATCTAATCGCATTCGAAAGAGAATGGAGGCAACCATATTAGCTTAATAACTAAGGAAGAAGTGTAATTGTAAGATATTGAGAACTAAGAAAGTCGACTAATCGTAATATATTGTGAGTCGCAGAAGGGGATACAACTATCAAACAAGATTGAGAACTAATAAAGGAGAAGTAGTCGTATTTGATTTAAAAAGATCCAAGAGCGGGTCGTATTCGTTAAAGATTTATAATTAAGAGTATTATCTAATCTATAAGGAAAAGAACTGAGAAATGTGGCCTATTAATTATGCCTGCACAATGATTAAGGAAGAAATTGTAATAGTACGATATTGAGTAGAAAGAAAGGGTCTAATCGTCCTATATTATAACACAGTAAAGGAGATCTAATCGTACAGGATTAAGAACTAACGAAGTAGATCGAGTCATATCAGATTAAGAAATGGAATAGGGGTTCTTATAAAAGTAAATCTCGTAACTCAAGATAAGAACTTAAAATGCGATTTGATTTGGCCAAATTAAGAACCATGAGTGATAACTATGCATAAAAAAATAAGAACTAAAATATAATATGATGGTTTTGAACAAATAAGTGAGAAATGAGGCCAAGTATACTTGGTTAATCACAGTGGAAGGAGTTGCACTCGTACGATATTGAGAACTAAGAAAGGGGATAAATCGTACAACATTAAATACTAATAACTGGGATCAAGTCGCATAAGATTAAGAAACAAGAAAGGAGTTCTCAACAAAGTACATGTAGAAACATAATAAGTTCTAATAACTCATGATAACAACATAAAATGTGATTGAATTATGCTAGATTAAGAACCAAGAATCAGTTCAAATTGAAAAAGACTTTGAACAAAAGATGATTATCTAACCTTATTTGAAAATGAACTTAGAAATGAAGCCAATTACACACCTTGTATAATGACAAAGGAAGAAGTGATAATCGTACAATATTGAGATCTACTTCATCTACTAAATCTACACAAAATTCTGAATTAATTAAATTTGAAGATATAGAAAATACTATACAAAATTGGCATTTACCCAAATTAAAACCTGAAACAATTTATAAATTTGGAGCTTTTGATTATAAATCAAAATTAATGATAAAATCAGTAAACAATAAGGATGGTAAAGTAAAATGATTTTTATTCCCGAATATCGATTTATTGTTAAATGGTTCTATTTTCTTCTGAATATTTATAGGCGAAAGAATTAAAGTTTGGACTTTAAGCTCTGGTCTTCAATAAATTTGTAAGTTTCTTTATGCTTCTTAAATTCAGTTTTTAATTATCCTGGTTGTTGTTGGTATCAGAGCCATGTGTAACTAAATTCTTGAAGGATTGATTATAATTGTACTAAATCATGACTTAATGATAAAATCAGTAAACAATAAGGATGGTAAAGTAAAATGATTTTTATTCCCTAATATCGATTTATAGTTAAATGGTTCGTCACCCAAGTCGTAACTAGGCCAAAAGACTACCGGGCTGTTATCGTAAGACCCATTTGTCTTAAGCCATTAAAGTTATTGACAGACAAGTTTAACAATTATCTTTATTAAAGAAGGAAATAATTTTATTCTAATCACCAATCAGTTTATTGAATGGATTAAGACATGAATTTATACAATTATAATTATAATTAAGTTTACTCATCATGCTTTCTCGTATTTTTGGTTCAGCTTCTACTTCATCTACTAAATCTACAAAAAATTCTGAATTAATTAAATTTGAAGATATAGAAAATACTATACAGATTTGAATTTGACTAATTCTTCTTTATTAGTTTATAAATTTGGATCTTTTGATTATAAATCAAAATTAATGATAAAAACAGTTGAAAAAACTATTCCTATCAGAGGAGTTGATGAAACTATTAAATTATTAAAAGAAAAAGATTTAGAAATTCAAAATTATAATTATATTCATATTGGTTTAATTCAAATTGCTTTACAACCTTTAAATCGTCAAGGACTTGATACTACCTAGTCCTGGTGCTATTAATATAAATACAAATGATAGAAAAACTCCTTTAATTGATACAAATTTAACTAGATCTAATATACAAATTCCTAAATTAATTTAGCTGGGATGAAGTTAATATTCCAGAAACTTGGACTTTTGAAAAAATTACAAATCCTACTCTGTTGAAGTTAATACTTCAATTGATTATATCAATGAAGAACCAACAGAAAATGTTGAAATTGCCTTCACCAGACGAAGAAGATCTACTTCTTCTATTCCAACTTCTCTTTCTCAAAATTTTCAAAATACTCCTCGTTCTATAGGAAGATCCAGATCTAATAGATTAAATTTTGAAGGAACTCAAGAATCGCCTAATAAAATTCTTCATGGAATTTATAATTCTGCAAATGAAACAGAAGATATAAATTTAGGATATGAAGTTAATTATCAATCTGACTATCAGATAAATGTTTTGTTGTTCAAGAATTTGAATTGTAAAGAAATGAAAAAAATTGCTAAAAAATCTAAAGAAGAGTTTTTCAAAGATAAATATAAAAATTTTAGAAAATGGTTTTATTCACTTTATAATATAACAGAATTAAAAGAAATTGTCTAAAAATTATTATAAATTTATTAAAACCTCTATGGTTTATATAGATTCTTTTTATACCTTGGTTTAGAAATAATATAATAGCTAGCCTTATAGATAAAAATTTTGATATTTCTATTTTAGAAGAAACTTATCAAAATTGGTATTTAAATGATGATAATATTATAAGGTTCCATACGATAGAGAAAATTTACCTTCTGATGTTTTTATTGATCAAAATGAAGAACTAGTAAAATCTTAAGAGGAAAAATATTTGTATTTAAATATAACAGAACCTTCTTCAATTGATAAACAGAATATATTTTAAAATTAAATGTTTTATCAGTTAAAGATAATCCTGTCTCTACTTAAGATCTGAAAGCAATTGTTCAGAAAATAATATTACAAACATTTCAAAAATGTTTAAAAATTTAAATATTCCAGAAGAAAATATTTTTGCTATAAAAAGAAAAAATAGATTCAAAGAAAATGCAACACAATTTAAACCTCTATATCACCAAACTTATAACTATTATCAAAGACCGACTCCTATTGATTTAAGTTATGAAGATCCACAAATAATGGCAAATTCTTATAATTCTGGAACAATATATGAGTGGTGTATTGATGCTCATAGTAATGTTGCAATACAAAAAACTTTACATAACATGCTTATGTATATAAATATTTTGAAACAAAAGGAACTTAGGTATGCAATTCACAGAACAAAAAAAGGATACTAAAATTAAAATAGAAGGTCAAGTTCAAACTACTGAATCAGATGCTGCCTTTACTTTAATAATAAATATTGTTAAACATTTTATTGGAAATATTGCAAATTCCAATAATGTTCATAGAGAATTATTAATGAATCTAAAATGTCCTACTTTATCTACAAATGTAAAAAGTATAAACAAAGATCCTGAATTAGGAGATTTTTGTGATCAATTTGCTATTCCAGCCCCTCCTATTCCTTATCAAAATGTGCAAAATGAATTACAAGAAATAAAAAGAAAAATAAATTTAAAAACTCTAAAAAACCATATAAACAATTTTTCAGAAAGAAAAATAAAAATAAGGCAAAAATGAATTCTAACAATAAAATTCATTAACATCTAGTTTATAACTAGTCTAGGAAGTTTTTATAAATATTTAAATTTTATTTCTCGTATTTGAAGGGAATTATTCTAGATCTAAAATAATTTTTGCTTCTAATTAAATCAGTTTTATATGTCTTATAATTTTGATTATATATATGAAGAAAAAACAGAATATGTTCCCCCTAGAATTAAAGAACAATTAGAAATTAAAAATACTAGTTTTTCTATGAAAGATGTTTTTAATCATATTCAAAACACTTCTAATAAACCAATAACAATTCAAATTTTAAAACAAGAAATAAATGAATTAAAACAAGAAATTAAAGAAATAAATACTCTTAAACAAAATTTTGAAAATCTAAAAGAAAGAGTCTTAATTTAGAAGAGACATCTCTCTAGTTGAAGTCCTATTTTCCTTTAGATTATACGAAGATAAATCTTCTCTGAAAATTTAAAAGAATTTTAACCTGTCTCTTATACACATCTTTTCCATCACAATAATAAGGATACATTTATGTTTCGATTGTTATAAATGATACTTATACCTTTAAATCAATCGCTATGGTTGATGGTGGTGGCATTTTAACAAAATTTCCTTCTTTTGAAGGGACCTTGGTTACAACCCAACTCAAAACAACATATTCAACCAACAAAAAGGATCAAAAATTCATATTGAACATAAAATCTCTAATGTTTGTGTTTTTTCAAAAGAAGGAAATTTTGTTAAAATGCCTTTTATATTAACCAAAAATTTTGGATTTCATTTAATTCTTGGAACTCCATTTTTATGTCAAATGTATCCTTATTATTGTGATGGAAAAATAATATGTAATAAAGATAAAGAATTAACTTTTGATTTTGCTACTACAGAAAAAATTTCTGATTTAAACTCTTTAGACTATAATATTAAATTAAAACGAAATCAAATTAATTATCTACATAAAGAAATATTTAATTTAAAAATAGAAGATCAATTAAACTCTCCTAAAATAAAAGAAAAAATTTCTCAATTAAATAAACAAATTATTTCTGAAAAATTTGTAATGAAGTTCCCAATGCCTTTTGGAACAGAAAACAACATATTATAGAATTACCTTATGAAACAAATTTTGTGGAGAAAAATATAACCAACAAAAGCTAGACCTTGTCAAATGAACAAAGATATGGTTGAATTTTGATGAATAATAATTAATTTTTATTCAATTCTATTTAATTGTTTATCTTATTGTTCCTAAGTTAAGATTTGAAAAAAGATGTGTAGCTTTTGTTGGAAATAGGAAATAGGAATTTCTAATTAGTTTCTAATCTAATAAATCACTTAACAAAGTCTTATAATGACAAAAGATATCCTATTCTGGAATAAAAAAGATTTTTAAACATCTAATAATTGTTTCAAATATTATTTTCTGAAATTTGATCTCATATCTTCTTTCAGTATGACAAGGTCTAGCTTTTGTTGGTTATATTTTGCTTTTACAGTACCATTTGGACATTATGAATGGAATGTTATGCCCTTTGGTCTTAAAAATGCTCCCTCTGAATTTCAAAACATAATGAATGAAATATTCTCTTCCTATCCTTTCATTATTACATATATTGATGATATTTTAGTATTTTCAAATTCAATAGATCAACATTTTAAACATTTAAATATTTTTATTAAAATAGTCAAGAAAAATGGTATTGTTATATCTGCTAAAAAGATTAAATTATTTCAAAATAAAATCAGATTTCTTGGATTTGAAATAGAAAATGGACAAATTATTCCTATTTCAAGAAGTATAAGAGACAGGTTCCAATAAATTTCAGATGAAATAAAAGATAAAAAACGATTACAAAGATTTTTAGGAAGTTTAAATTATATTGCTGAATATTATTTACGGATTACACAAATTTGCTATCCTCCCTACGCTAAGATTAAAAGAGAATCCTCCCGCTTGGACACAAATTCATACTAATCTGTTAAGAAAATTAAAGATAAAGTCAAACATTTACCTTGTTTATCTTTAGCAAATATTAAATGGTACAAAATTGTGGAAACAGATGCCTCTAATTATCGATAGGATTTGGTGGCATATTAAAACAAATTAATCCTAAAAATAATAAAGAAGAATTAGTAAGATTCAAATCTGGACTTTGGAAAAATGCACAATTAAATTATTCTACAATTAAAAAAGAAATTTTATCTATTGTCCTTTGTATTTCTAAATTCCAAGAAGATTTATTAAATCAAAAATTTCTTTTAAGAATAGATTGTAGTGCTGCAAAATATGTTCTAGAACGAGATATTAAAAATATCGCTTCTAAACAAATCTTTGCTAGATGGCAGTCCATATTATCTGTATTTGATGCAGCATCTCTGTCTCTTCATAGGTGATTCTAGATGTCTTTACCTGATTTTCTTACCAGAGAATTTTACAAAATAATGTCTGTCTCTTATACACATCTAGATGTGTACAAGAGACAGATATAACAAAGTAGATCCAATATCTCAGATAAAATTAATAAAAAAGGACGAGAATTAAAATTAAAATATTTAGAAAAACTTCCTAGACTAGATTATACAATGCAATTGGAATTGCCTATACAAAATATATATAATCAAAATTATAAGACATATAAAACTGATTTAATTAGAAGCAAAAATTATTTTAGATCTAGAATAATTATAGCAAAAAATAGAATAGAAAAAAATAAGAAAGAAAATAATAGATTTAGAATATAAATTATATTATAAATTAGAAAAAGATCCTTTATGGACATATGCTTTATTACAACAAGAAACTTTTATAAATAATGAAGATAAGAAGAAATAAAATATTTCACATTAGATATGTTAAAGAATCATATTTATACGAATTATCAATTTAAAAAATATTAATATGTTTAATTGCTTTTCAGATTATGATGAATATCCTCGGGAGAGGATCCCATGGTGGTCGCAATCCAAATTCAGGAAGAGGACAAACAAGACTAATAAATTCAGGAGGACAAATTTCTCCAAAAAACTTTCTCCTTCTCTCTTCAAATACTTCAAATGCAAATTTAAATTTTTTACAAGCAGTGGAAAAGAAAAATCCTTTAAATATTCCTTCAAATCTAATTTCTCCATTCAACAAAATGACTATTCTTGGATCAATTCCAAATAGCTCAATTCCAAACAGCTCAAATCGACCTAAAACTGCCATACGATTTGCTTCAAATCCTGCTAATACTTCTTCTATTGGAATTCTTTTAGAAGAAGAAAAATTTTCTCCTGAACCTATTGAAAAAGTGCCTTATAAACCAAATGGAACTAAAGGACTTATTGCTTTCATTGAATTAAATGAAATAAATCAAAATATATTTCAAATTGTAAATAAATATTTTTCAAAAAATTATGGCTCTTTCTTTCTCATTACAGCAAATGATCCTCCTAAATACGAACCAAGAGCATGCGGATAATATTAACAATACTAAAATTGTTGATATTAAAGATGGTGATATTGGATGGAGACCCACTATCCAAGATCATTATTTCACAATGTCTAAAATGTTTATTAAAATGGTCCTCTCTGCTGATGATTGCTGTACACACTCCTCTGATGTGTTCTCTTTCAGATCTTAAGAGACAGACTAAATTAGAAGTTCAATTATTTCCTGATTTTATAAACTCATTCACCTATGTTCTTCTTTACAATACTGCTAATTTTAAACACACTTGGTGGATCCGTATGGAACCTACAATTCTAAATAACAAAACTTTTCTTCCTATGTGGTTCTATAGATGGTTTCAATTATATGGAATTCCTGAAAATTTTCTTCCTTCTGATCTTCAAAAATTATTCAAAAAATTTAAAAAGATTTTTGAGAGTGATTTCTCAGATCCTGACATTCCTGGAAGACAATTACTACAAAGAATACGACCCGCTCTTGGTTCTTTTTAAATCTAATACGACTATTTCTCCTTTATTAATTCTCAATCCTATTTGATTGCATCTCCTCTTGTGACTCACAATATATTACGATTAGTCGACTTTCTTAGTTCTCAAAATCTCACGATTACACTTCTTCCATAGTTATTAAGCTAATATATTTGCCTCCGTTCTCTTTCGTGAATGCGATTAGATCATTCATTTGATCTAAATCTTTTGTGCACAGGTCCCACACATGGTTCTCAATCTAGTCTAACTAAATCACGTATTAGGGGCTTATTATCCGTTATTAGATATTCTTATCTTTTCAACATCTATGTCGATCGATCACCTTTCTAGTTTCTTAATTATCTCCCTAATATTTTATCATGTGTTCTCCTTTTACGATACATAACATACAACAGTTAGTCAATTTCTTGGCTCTCAATATCGAACGATCGCAATTTCTTCCTTACTCGTAAAGCAAGTTTGATTGGCCTCATTTCTCTATTCTTTTGCAAATGCTATTAGATGATGTATTAGTTCTAAATCTTCAAGGAATAGGTCCAGCCGCATGGTTCTTAATACATTCTTATTCAAACATATTTATGTTCTTACCTTGTGAAATTTGATCTCATATCTTTTCCAAATGTGCTATGATTGGAACTCCTCTCATATTTCATAATCTTACACGACTAATCTCATTTCTTTGTTCTGAATTGCATATGTTAATCTGTCTCTTATACACATCTAGTCTCTTTACACATCTAGCTCGTATAAGTCGCATTTCTCAGTTCTCAATATTGTACGATTATCACTTCTTCCTTTGTCATTATACAAGGTATAATTGGCTTCATTTCTCAGTTCTTTTCAAATAAGGTTAGATAATCATCTTTTGTTCAAAGTCTTATTCAATTTGAACTGATTCTTGGTTCTCAATCTAGCATAATTAAATCACATTTTACGTTGTTATCATGAGTTATTAGAACTTATTATGTTTCTACAAGTACTTCGTTGAGAACTCCTTTCTTGTTTCTTAATCTTATGCGACTTGATCCCAGTTATTAATGTTTAATCTTGTACGATTTGTCCCGTTTCTTAGTTCTCAATATCGTACGAGTAGAACTACTTCCACTGTGATTAAGCACGTATACTTGGCCTCATTTCTCACTTATTTCTTCAAAACCATCATATTATTTTTAGTTCTTATTCTTTTATGCATAAATATCAGATTAGATAATCTCTTAATTATAAATCTTTCATGAATACGACCCGCCCTTGGTTCTTTTTAAATCTAATACGACTACTTCTCCTTTATTAGTTCTCAATCTTATTTGATTCTATCTCCTGTTGCGACTCACAATATATTACGATTAGTCGACTTTCTTAGTTCTCAATATCTTACGATTACACTTCTTTCTCAGTTATTAAGCTAATATAGTTCCCTCAGTGTACGTTCTCTTTCGAATGCGATTAGATCATTCATTTGATCTAAATATTTTGTGCACAGGTCCCACACATGGTTCTCAATCTAGTCTAACTAGGTCACGTATTAGGGGCTTATCATCCGTTGTTGGATATTCTCATCTTTTCAATATGTATGTCGAACAGATCACCTTTCTAGTTTCTTAATTATTTCCCTAAAATTTTATCATGTGTTCTCCTTTTGCGATTCACAACATACAACAGTTAGTCAATTTCTTGGCTCTCAATATGGAACGATCGTAACTTCTTCCTTACTCGTAAAGCTAGTTTGATTGGCCTCATTTATCTATTCTTTTGCAAATGCTATTAGATGACGTATTAGTTCTAAATCTTCAAGGAATAGGTCCAGCAGGATGGTTCTTAATCCAATCTTATTAAAACATATTTATGTTCTTACCTTGTGAAATTTGATCTCATATCTTTTCCAAATGTGCTATGATTGGAACTCCTCTCATATTTCATAATATTACATACGACTAATCTCCTTTCTTTGTTCTGAATTGCATATGTTATGTCTCATTTTGTTGTTCATTGTATAGCTCGATTAGTAGCATTTCTTAGGTCTCAATATTGTACGATTATCACTTCTTCCTTTGTCATTATACAAGGATAATTGGCTTCATTTCTCAGTTCTTTTCCAAATAAGGTTAGATAATCATCTTTTGTTCAAAGTTTTTTTCAATTTGAACTGATTCTTGGTTCTCAATCTTGCATAATTAAATCACATTTTACGTTGTTATCATGGGTTATTAGAACTTATTATGTTTCTACATGTACTTTGTTGAGAACTCCTTTCTTGTTTCTTAATCTTATGCGACTTGATCCCAATTATTAGTATTTAATCTTGTACGATTTGTCCCGTTTCTTAGTTCTCAATATCGTACGAGTAAGATTATGAAATGTGAGAGGAGTTCCAATCATAGCACATTTGGAAAAGATATGAGATGAAATTTCACAAGGTAAGAACCTAAATATGTTATCTCTTAATAAGAATGGATTAAGAACCATGCGCTGGACCTATTCCTTGAAGATTTAGCACTAATACATCATCAAATAGCATTTGCAAAAGAATAGAGAAATGAGGCCGATCAAACTTGCTTTACGAGTAAGGAAGATATTGCGATCGTTCGATATTGAGAGCCAAGAAATTGACTAACTGTTGTATGTTATGTATCGCAAAAGGAGAACACGTGATAAAATATTAGGGAGATAATTAAGAAACTAGAAAGGTGATTTAATCGACATACATGTTGAAAAGATAAGAATATCTAATAACGGATAATAAGCCCCTAATACGTGACTTAGTTAGACTAGATTGAGAACCATGTGTGGGACCTGTGCACAAAAGATTTAGATCAAATGAATGATCTATTCGCATTAGAAAGAGAACGGAGGCAACCATATTAGCTTAATAACTAAGGAAGAAGTGTAATCGTAAGATATTGAGAACTAAGAAAGTCGACTAATCGTAATATATTGTGAGTCGCATAGAAAGGAGATACAATCAAACAGGATTCAGAATTAATAAAGGAGAAATAGTCGTATTAGATTTAAAAAGAACCAAGAGCGGGTCGTATTCATTAAAGATTTATCATTAAGAGATTATCTAATCGTATAAGAAAAAGAACTGAGAAATGAGGCCTATTAATTATGCCTGCACAATGATTAAGGAAGAAATTGTAATAGTTCGTTATTGAGAGGAAAGAAAGGGTCTAATCGTACTATATTATGACACAGTAAAGGAGATCTAATCGTACAGGATTAAGAACTAACAAAGTAGATCAAGTCATATCAGATTAAGAAAATAGAACTGTAGTTCTTATAAAAATAAATCTCGTAACTCAAGATAAGAACTTAAAATGCGATTTGATATGGCCAAATTAAGAACCATGAGTGATAACTATGCATAAAAGAATAAGAACTAAAATATGATATTATAGTTTTGAAGAAATAAGTGAGAAATGAGGCCAAGTATACTTGCTTAATCCACAGTGGAAGGAGTTGTACTCGCACGATATTGAGAACTAAGAAAGAGGACAAATCGTACAAGATTAAATACTAATAACTGGGATCAAGTCGTATAAGATTCAGAAACAAGAAAGCAGTTCTCGACAAAGTACATGTAGAGACATAATAAGTTCTAATAACTCATGATAACAACCTAAAATGTGATTTAATTATGCTAGATTAAGAACCAAGAATCAGTTCAAATTGAAAAAGACTTTGAACAAAAGATGATTATCTAACCTTATTTGAAAAACAACTAAGAAATGAAGCCAATTACACATTGTATAATGATAAAGGATGAAGTGATAATCGTACAATATTGAGAACTGAGAAATTCGACTAATCGAGCTATACAATGAACAACAAAAGGAGACATAACATATGCAATTCACAAAAGAAAGAAAGGAGATTAGTCATGAAAGATTATGATATATGGGAGGAGTTCCAATCATAGCACATTTGGAAAAGATATGAGATCAAAATTCACAATTTTGATAAGAACATAAATATGTTTTAATAAGAATGGATTAAGAACCATGCGCTGGAACTATTCCTTGAAGATTTAGAACTAATACATCATCTAATAGCATTTGCAAAAGAATAGGGAAATGAGGCCAATCAAACTTGCTTTACGAGTGAGGAAGAAGTTGCGATCCATCGATATTCAGAGCCAAGAAATTGACTAGCTTTTCTATGTTACGAATCGCAAACGGAGAACAACACATGATAAAATATTAGAGAAATAATTAAGGAACTAGAAAGGTGATCTAATCGACATACATGTTGAAAAGATAAGAATATCTAATAACGAATGATAATCCCGTAATACGTGACTTAGTTAGACTAGATTGAGAACCATGTGTGGGACCTGTGCACAAAAGATTTAGATCAAATGAATGATCTAATCGCATTCGAAAGAGAATGGAGGCAACCATATTAGCTTAATAACTAAGGAAGAAGTGTAATTGTAAGATATTGAGAACTAAGAAAGTCGACTAATCTGTAATATATTGTGAGTCGCAGAAGGGGATACAACTATCAAACAAGATTGAGAACTAATAAAGGAGAAGTAGTCGTATTTGATTTAAAAAGAACCAAGAGCGGGTCGTATTCGTTAAAGATTTATAATTAAGAGATTATCTAATCGTATAAGGAAAAGAACTGAGAAATGTGGCCTATTAATTATGCCTGCACAATGATTAAGGAAGAAATTGTAATAGTACGATATTGAGAAGAAAGAAAGGGTCTAATCGAACTATATTATGACACAATAAAGGAGATCTAATCGTACAGTATTAAGAACTAACAAAGTAGATCGAGTCATAGCAGATTAAGAAATAGAACCGGAGTTCTTATAAAAGTTAAGGATTAACAACTAACAAAGGAGATTGAGTCATAACAGATTTAGAAATATAACAGGAGTTCTTATAAATGTAAATCTCGTAACTCAAGAGAAGAACTTAAAATGCGATTTGATTTCGCCAAATTAAGAACCATGAGTGAGCTAACTTTGCATAAAAGATTAATAACTAAAATATATTACGATGGTTTTGATGAAATAAGTGAGAAATGTGGCCAAGTATATCTTGCTTAATTCTTATCTTTTGAGTTGTACTCCGGTTTATTTTATAGAACTAATATAGGGATCTACTTTGTTAAATCTTAATAACTGGGATCAAGTCGTATAAGATTGAGAAACAAGAAACGAGTTCTCGACAAAGTACATGTAGAAACATAATAAGTTCTAATAACTCATGATATTAACGTAAAATATGATTTAATTATGCTAGATTAAGAACCAAGAATCAGTTCAAATTGAAAACGACTTTGAACAAAAGGTGATTATCTAACCTTATTTGCAAAAGAACTGAGAAATGAAGCCAATTGCACACCTTGTATAATGACAAATGAAGAAGTGATAATCGTACAATATTGAGAACTATGAAATGCGACTAATCGAGCTATACAATGAACAAAAAGGGAAAAATAACATATGCAATTCACATGTTATTGAACAAAGAAAGGAGATTAGTCGTGAAAGATTATGAAATATGTGAGGAGTTCCAATCATAGCACATATGGAAAAGATATGAGATCAAAATTCCCAAGATAAGAACATAAATATGTTTTAATAAGAATGGATTAAGAACCATGCGCAGGAACTATTCCTTGAAGATTTAGAACTAATACATCATCTAATAGCATTTGCAAAAGAATAGAGAAATGAGGCCAATCAAACTTGCTTTACGAGTGAGGAAGAAGTTGCGATCCATCGATATTGAGAGCCAAGCAATTGACTAGCTGTTCTATGTTGTGAATCGCAAACGGAGAACAACACAAGATAAAATATTAGGGAGATAATTAAGAAACAAGAAAGGTGATCTAATCGACATACATGTTGACAAGATAAGAATATCTAATAACGGATGATAAGCCCCTAATACGTGTCTTAGTTAGACTAGATTGAGAACCATGTGTGGGACCTGTGCACAAAAGATTTAGATCAAATGAATGATTTCTAATCGCATTCGAAATGTGAACGGAGGCAACTATATTAGCTTAATAACTAAGGAAGAAGTGTAATCGTAAGATATTGAGAACTAAGAAAGTCGAGTAATAGTAATATATTGTGAGTCGTAAAAAGAGATACAATCAAACAAGATTGAGAACTAATAAAATAGAAGTAGTCGTATTAGATTTAAAAAGAACCAAGAGGGGGTCGTATTCATTAATGATTTATAATTCAGAGATTATCTAATCGTATAAGAAAAAGAACTAAGAAATGAGGACTATTAATTATGCCTGCACAATGATTAAGGAAGAAATTGTAATAGTACGATATTGAGAAGAAAGAAAGGGTCTAATCGTACTATATTATGACACAGTAAAGGAGATCTAATCGTACAGCATTAAGAACTAAAAAGGTAGATCGAGTCATAGGAGATTAAGAAATAGAACAGGAGTTCTTATAAAAGTAAAGGATTAAGAACTAAGAAGGATATCGAGTCATAACAGATTTAGAAATTTTGGAACAGTTCTTATAAATGTAAATCTCGTAACTCAAGAGAAGAACTTAAAATGCGATTTGATTTGGCCAAATTAAGAACCATGAGTGATAACTTTGCATAAAAGAATTAGAACTAAAATATATTACGATGGTTTTGATGAAATAAGTGAGAAATGAGGCCAAGTATACTTGCTTAATCACAGTGGAATGAGTTGTACTTTCTACGATATTGAGAACTAAGAAAGGGGACAAATCGTACAAGATTAAATACTAATAACTGGGATCAAGTCATATAAGATTAAGAAACAAGAAACGAGTTCTCAACAAAGTACATGTAGAAACATAATAAGTTCTAATAACTCATTATAAAAACACAAAATGTGATTTAATAATGCTAGATTAAGAACCAAGAATTAGTTCAAATTGAAAAAGACTTTGAACAAGAGATGATTATCTAACCTTATTTGAAAAAGAACTGAGAAATGAAGCCAATTACACCTTGTACAATGACAGAGGAAGAAGTGATAATCGTACAATATTGAGAACTAAGAAAAACGACAAATCGAGCTACAGAATGAACAACAAAAGCAGACATAACATATGCAATTCACAGAACAAAGAAAGGAGATTAGTTGTGAAAGATTATGAAATATGAGAGGAGTTCCAATCATAGCACATTTGGAAAAGATATAAGATCAAAATTCACAAGATGAGAACATAAAAAATATGTTTTAATAAGAATGGATTAAGAACCATGCGCTAGACCTATTCCTTGAAGATTTAGACCTAATACATCATCTAATAGCATTGGCAAAAGAATAGAGAAATGAGGCCGATCAAACTTCCTTTACGAGTGAGGAAGAAGTTGCGATCCATCGATATTGAGAACCAAGAAATTGACTAGCTGTTCTTTGTGATGAATCGCAAATGGAGAACTACACATGATAAAATATTGGGGAGATAATTAAGAAACTAGAAAGGTGATCTAATCGACATACATGTTGAAAAGATAAGAATATTTACTAATAACGGATGATAAGCCCCTAATACGTGAGTTAGTTTGACTAGATTGAGAACCAAGTGTGGGACCCGTCCCCAAATGATTTAGATCAAATGAATGATCTAATCGCATTCGAAAGAGAACGGAGGCAACTATATTAGCTTAATAACTAAGGAAGAAGTGTAATCGTAAGATATTGAGAACTAAGAAAGTCGACTAATCGTAATATATTGTGATTCGCAAAAGGAGATACAATCAAACAAGATTGAGAACAAATAAAGGAGAAGTAGTCGTATTAGATTTAAAAAGAACCAAGAGCGGGTCGTAATAATCAAAGATTTATAATTAAGAGATTATCTAATCGTATAAGAAAAAGAACGATTACACCTGTCTCTTATACACATCTAGATGTGTATAAGAGACAGTATCGAACGATCGCAACGGAATAGAACGGCTAGTGAATTTTAAGCTCTATACTTGGAAGTCGTATAAAAGTAAAGGATTAAGAACTAACATAAGTAGATCTTTATCATAACAGATTTAGAAATAGAGACAGTTCTTATAAATGTAAATTTAAGTAACTCAGAGAAGAACTTAAAATGCGATCTGATTTGGCCAAATTAAGAACCATGAGTGATAACTTTGCATAAAAAAATAAGAACTAAAGTATATTACGATGGTTTTGTTGAAATAAGTGAGAAATGAGGCCAAGTATACTTGCTTAATCACAGTGGAATGAGTTGTACTCGTACGATATTGAGAACTAAGAAAGGGGACAAATCTTACAAGATTAAATACTAATAACTGGGATCAAGTCGTATAAGATTAAGAAACAAGAAACGAGTTCTCGACAAAGTACATGTAGAAACATAATATGTTCTAATAACTCATGATAACAACATAAAATGTGATTTAATTTTGCTAGATTAAGAACCAAGAATCAGTTGCACAAATTGAAAAATACTTTGAATAAAAGATGATTATCTAACCTTATTTGAAAAAGAACTGAGAAATGAAGCCAATTACACCTTGTATAATGACAATGGAAGAAGTGATAATCGTACAATACTGACAACTAAGAAATGTGACTAATCGAGCAATACAATGAACAACAAAAGGAGACATAGCATATGCAATTCACAGAACAAAGAATGGAGATTAGCCGTGAAAGATTATGAAATATGAGAGGAGTTTCAATCATAGCACATTTGGAAAAGATATGAGAACAAATTTCACAAGGTAAGAACATAAATATGTTTTAATAAGAATGGATTAAGAACCATGCGCTGCACCTATTCCTTGAAGATTTAGAAATAATACATCATCTAATAGCATTTGCAAAAAAATAGAGAAATGAGGCCGATCAAACTTGCTTTACGAGTAAGGAAGAAGTTGCGATCGTTCGATATTGAGAGCCAGGAAATTTGACTAGCTGTTCTATGTTATGAATCGCAAACACGGAGAACAACACATGATCAAATATTAGGGAGATAATTATGAAACTAGAAAGGTGATCTAATATACACAAATGTTGAAAAGATAAGAATATCTAATAACGGATGATAAGCCCCAAATACGTGACTTAGTAAGACTAGATTGAGAACCATGTGTAGGACCTGTGCACAAAAGATTTAGATCTAATGAATGATCTAATCGCATTCGAAGGAGAACGGAGGCAACTATATTAGCTTAATAACTAAGGAAGAAGTGTAATCGTAAGATATTGAGAACTAAGAAAGTCGACTAATAGTAATATTTTGTGACTCGCAAAAGGAGATACAATCAAAGAAGATTGAGAACTAATAAAGGAGAAGTAGTCGTATTAGATTTAAAAAGAACCAAGAGCGGGTCGTATTTATTAAAGATTTATAATTAAGAGATTATATAATCGTATAAGAAAAAGAACTGAGAAATGAGGCCTATTAATTATGCCTGTACAATGATTAAAGAAGAAATTGTAATCTGATAGTACGTCATTGAGAAAAAAGAAAGGGTCTAATCGTACTATATTATGACACAGTAAAGGAGATCTAATCGTACAGGATCAATATCGAACAAAGTAGATCGAGTCATATCAGTTTAAGAAATTTAACAGGAGTTCTTATAAAAGTAAATCTCGTAACCCAAGATAAGAACTTAAAATGCGATTTGATTTTGCCAAATTAAGAACCTTGAGTGATAACTATGCATAATAGAATAAGAACTAAAATATAATATGATGGTTTTGTAGAAATAAGTGAGAAATGAGGCCAAGTATACGTGCTTAATCACAGTGGAAGAAGTTGTACTCGTACGATATTGAGAACTATGAAAGGGACAAATCGTACAAGATTAAATACCAATAACTGGGATCAAGTCGCATAAGATTAAGAAACAAGAAAGGAGTTCTCAACAAAGTACATCTAGAAACATAATAAGTTCTAATAACTCTTGATAACAACGTAAAATTCGATTTAATTATGCTAGATTAAGAACCAAGAATCAGTTCATATTGAAAAAGAGTTTGAACAAAAGATGATTATCTAACCTTGTTTGTAAAAAAATTGAGAAATGAAGCCAATTATACCTTGTATAATGACAAAGGAAGAAGTGATAATCGTACAATATTGAGAACTAAGAAATGCGACTAATCAAGCTATACAATGAACAAGAAAAGGAGACGTAACATATGCAATTATTCATAACAAAGAAAGGAGATTAGTCCTGTAAGATTATGAAATTTGAGAGGAGTTCTAATCATAGCACATTTGGAAAAGATATGAGATCAAATTTCTCAAGGTAAGAACATAAATATGTTTTAATAAGAATGGATTAAGAACCATGCGCTGGACCTATTCCTTGAAGATTTAGAAATAATACACCATCTAATAGCATTTGCATAAGAATAGTGAAATGAGGCCGATCAAACTAGCTTTACGAGTAAGGAAGAAGTTGCGATCGTTCGATATTGAGAGCCAAGAAATTGACTACAACTGATCTATGTTGTGAATCGCAAAAAGAGAACACAAGATAAAATATTAGGGAGATAATTAAGAAACTAGAAAGGTGATCTAATCGACATAAATGTTGAAAAGATAAGAATATCTAATAACGGATGATAAGCCCCTAATACGTGACTTAGTTAGACTAGATTGAGAACCATGTGTGGGACCTGTGCACAAAAGATTTAGATCAAATGAATGATCTAATCGCATTCGAAAGAGAACGGAGGCAACTATATTAGCTTAATAACTAAGGAAGAAGTGTAATCGTAAGATATTGAGAACTAAGAAAGTCGACTAATCGTAATATTTTGTGACTCGCAAAAGGAGATACAATCAAACAAGATTGAGAACTAATAAAGGAGAAGTAGTCGTATTAGATTTAAAAAGAACCAAGAGCGGGTCGTATTTATTAAAGATTTATAATTAAGAGATTATCTAATCGTATAAGAAAAAGAACTGAGAAATGAGGCCTATTAATTATGCTTGCACAAAGTTATTAAGGAAGAAATTGTAATAGTATGTCATTGAGAAGAAAGAAAGGGTCTAATCGTACTATATTATGACACAGTAAAGGAGATCTAATCGTACAGGATTAAGAACTAACAAAGTAGATCTAAGATACACATAGATTGTATACTTAAGTATATTATAAAAGTAAATCTCGTAACTCAAGATAAGAACTTAAAATGTAATTTGATTTGCCCAAATTAAGAACCTTGAGTGATAACTATGCATAAAAGAATAAGAACTAAAATATAATATGATGGTTTTGTAGAAATAAGTGAGAAATGAGGCCAAGTATACTTGCTTAAATCACAGTGGAAGGAGTTGTACTCGTACGATACTGAGAACTATGAAAGGGGACAAATCGTACAAGATTAAATACTAATAACTGGGATCAAGTCGCATAAGATTAAGAAACAAGAAAGGAGTTCTCGACAAAGTACATGTAGAAACATAATAAGTTCTAATAACTATTGATAACAACGTACTAAAATTTGATTTAATTATGCTAGATTAAGCACCAAGAATCAGTTCAAATTAAAAAAGACTTTGAACAAAAGATGATTATCTAACCTTATTTGAAAAAGAACTGACTAATTAAGCCAATTACACCTTGTATAATGACAATGGAAGAAGTGATAATCGTACAATACTGACAACTAAGAAATGCTACTAATCGAGCTATACAATGAACAACAAAAGGAGATATAACATATGCAATTCACAGAACAAAGAAAGGAGATTAGTCGTGTAAGATTATGAAATGTGAGATGAGTTCCAATAACAGCACATTTGGAAAAGATATGAGAACAAATTTCACAAGGTAAGAACATAAATATGTTTTAATAAGAATGGATTAAGAACCAGGCGCTGCACCTATTCCTTGAAGATTTAGAAATAATACATCATCTAATCGCATTTGCAAAAAAATAGAGAAATGAGGCCGATCAAACTAGCTTTACGAGTAAGGAAGAAGTTACGATCGTTCGAATATTGAGAGCCAGGAAATTTGACTAGCTGTTCTATGTTATGAATCGTAAAAGGAGAACAACACATGATCAAATATTAGGGAGATAATTATGAAACTAGAAAGGTGATCTAATATACATAAATGTTGAAAAGATAAGAATATCTAATAACGGATGATAAGCCCCAAATACGTGACTTAGTTAGACTAGATTGAGAACCATGTGTGGGACCCGTGCACAAAAGATTTAGATCAAATGAATGATCTAATCGCATTCGAAAGAGAACGGAGGCAACTATATTAGCTTAATAACTAAGGAAGAAGTGTAATCGTAAGATATTGAGAACTAAGAAAGTCGACTAATAGTAATATTTTGTGACTCGCAAAAGGAGATACAATCAAAGAAGATTGAGAACTAATAAAGGAGAAGTAGTCGTATTAGATTTAAAAAGAACCAAGAGCGGGTCGTATTTATTAAAGATTTATAATTAAGAGATTATATAATCGTATAAGAAAAAGAACTGAGAAATGACAGGCCTATTAATTATGCCTGCACAATGATTGAGGAAGAAATTGTAATAGTACGTCATTGAGAAGAAAGAAAGGGTCTAATCGTACTATATTATGACACAGTAAAGCTGATCTAATCGTACAGCATTAAGAACTAACAAAGTAGACTGAGTCATAGTAGATTAAGGAATAGAACAGGAGTTCTTATAAAAGTAAATCTCGTAACTCAAGATAAGAACTTAAAATACGATTTGATTTGGCAAAATTAAGAACCATTAGTGATAACTATGCATAAAAGAATAAGAACTAAATTATTAATATGATGGTTTTGAAGAAATAAGCGAGAAATGAGGCCAAGTATACGTGCTTAATTACAGTGGAAGGAGTTATACTCGTACAATATTGAGAACTAAGAAAGGGGACAAATCGTACAAGGTTAAATACTAATAACTAAATCAAGTCATATAAGATTAAGAAACAAGAAAGGAGTTCTGGACAAAGTAAATGTAGAAACATAATAAGTTCTAATAACTCATGATAACAACGTAAAATGTGATTTAATTATGCTAGATTAAGAACCAAGAATCAGTTCAAATTGAAAAAGACTTTGAACAAAAGATGATTATCTAAACTTATTTGAAAAATAACTGAGAAATGAAGCCAATTACACCTTGTACAATGACAAAGGAAGATGTGATTATCGTACAATATTGAACTCTAAGAAATGCGACTAATCGAGCTATACAACGAAAAACAAAAGGAGACATAACATATGCAATTTACAGAACAAAGAAAGGAGATTAGTAGTGTAAGATTATGAAATATGAGAGGAGTTCCAATCATAGCACATTTGGAAAAGATATGAGATCAAATTTCACAAGGAAAGAACATAAATATGTTTTAATAAGAATGGATTAAGAACCTTGCGCTGGACCTAGTCCTTAAAGATTTAGAACTAATACATAATCTAATAGCATTTGCAAAAGAATAGAGAAATGAAGCCGATCAAATTTGCTTTACGAGTAAGGAAGATTAAAGTTGCGATCGTTCGATATTGAAAGCCAAGATATTGACTAACGGTTCTATGTTATGAATCGCAAAAGGAGAACACATGATAAAATATTAGGGAGATAATTAAGAAACTAGAAAGTGATCAAATCGACATACATGTTGAACAGATAAGAATATCAAATAAAGGATGATAAGCCCTAATACGCGACTTAGTTAGACTAGATTGAGAACCATGTGTGGGACCTGTGCACAAAAGATTTAGATCAAATGAATGATCTAATCGCATTCGAAAGAGAATAGAGGCAACTATATTAGCTTAATACCTAAGGTAGAAGTGTAATCGTAAGATATTGAGAACTAAGAAAGTCGACTGATCGTAATATATTGTGAGTCGCAAAAGGAGACACAATCAAACAAGATTGAGAACTAAGAAATGCTACTAATCGAGCTATACAACGAACAACAAAAGGAGACATAACATATACAATTCAGAACAAAGAAAGGAGATTAGTCGTGTAAGATTATGAAACTATGAGAGGAGTTTCAATCATAGCACATTTGGAAAAGATATGAGATCAAATTTCACAAGGTAAGAACATAAATATGTTTTAATAAGAATGGATTAAGAACCATGCGCTGGACCTATTCGTTGAAGATTTAGAACTAATACATCATCTAATAGCATTTGCAAAGGAATAGAGAAATGAGGCCGCTCAAGCTTGATTTACGAGTAAGGAAGAAGTTGCGATCGCTCGATATTGAGAGCCAAGAAATTGACTAACTGTTCTATGTTATGAATCGCAAAAGGAGAACACATGATAAAAATGTTAGGGAGATAATTAAGAAACTGGAAAGGTGATCTAATCGACATACATGTTGAAACGACAAGAATATCTAATAACGGATGATAAGCCCCTAATACGTGACTTAGTTAGACCAGATTGAGAACCATGTGTGGGACCCGTGCACAAAAGATTTATATCAAATGAATGATCTAATCGCATTCGAAAGAGAACGGAGGCAACTATATGCTGTAGCTTAATAACTAAGGAAGAAGTGTAATCGTAAGATATTGAGAACTAAGAAAGTCGACTAATCGTAATATATTGTGATTCGCAAAAGGAGATACAATCAAACAAGATTGAGAACAAATAAAGGAGAAGTAGTCGTATTAGATTTAAAAAGAACCAAGAGCGGGTCGTAATAATCAAAGATTTATAATTAAGAGATTATCTAATCGTATAAGAAAAAGAATTGAGAAATGAGGCCTATTAATTATGCCTGCACAATGATTAAGGAAGAAATTGTAATAGTACGATATTGAGAAGAAAGAAAGGGTCTAATCGTACTATATTATGACACAGTAAAGGAGATCTAATCGTACAGGATTAAGAAATAACAAAGTAGATCGAGTCATAGCAGATTAAGAAATAGAACAGAAGTTCGTATAAAAGTAAAGGATTAAGAACTAACAAAGTAGATCGAGTCATAACAGATTTAGAAATAGAACAGGAGTTCTTATAAAAGTAAATCTTTTACGTAACTCAAGAGAAGAACTTAAAATGCGATCTGATTTGGCCAAATTAAGAACCATGAGTGATAACTTTGCATAAAAAAATAAGAACTAAAGTATATTACGATGGTTTTGTTGAAATAAGTGAGAAATGAGGCCAAGTATACTTGCTTAATCACAGTGGAATGAGTTGTACTCGTACGATATTGAGAACTTAGAAAGGGGACAAATCGTACAAGATTAAATACTAATAACTGGGATCAAGTCGTATAAGATTAAGAAACAAGAAACGAGTTCTCGACAAAGTACATGTAGAAACATAATATGTTCTAATAACTCATGATAACAACATAAAATGTGATTTAATTTTGCTAGATTAAGAACCAAGAATCAGTTGAAATTGAAAAATACTTTGAACAAAAGATGATTATCTAACCTTATTTGAAAAAGAACTGAGAAATGAAGCCAATTACACCTTGTATAATGACAAAGGAAGAAGTGATAATCGTACAATATTGAGATGAGTAAGAAATGCGACTAATCGAGCTATACAATGAACAACAAAAGGAGACATAACATATGCAATTCATAGAACAAAGAAAGGAGATTAGTCGTAAAAGATTATGAAATATGAGAGGAGTTCGAATCATCTTACATTTGGAAAAGATCTGAGATCAAAATTCACAAGGTAAGAACATAAATTTGTTTTCATAAGAATGGAATAAGAACCGTGCGCAGGACCTATTCCTTGAAGATTTAGAACTAATACATCATCTAATAGCATTTGCAAAAGAATAGAGAAATGAGGCGAATCAAACTTGCTTTACGAGTGGGGAAGAAGTTGCGATCCATCGATATTGAGAGCCAAGAAATTGACTAGCTGTTCTATGTTATGAATCGCAAACGAAGAGCACGTGATAAAATGTTAGGGAGATAATTAAGAAACTAGAAAGGTGAACTAATCGACATACATGCTGAAAAGATGAGAATATCTAATAACGGATGATAAGCCTGTAATACGTTTCTTAGTTAGATTAGGTTGAGACTGATTCTTGGACACGTGTGCAAAAGATTTAGATCAAATGAATGATCTAATCGCATTCGAAAGAGAACGGAGGCAACCATATTAGCTTAATAACTAAGGAAGAAGTATAATCGTAAGATATTGAGAACTAAGAAAGTCGACTAATCGTAATATATTGTGAGTCGCACTAGGAGATACAACAATCAAACAAGATTGAGAACTAATAAAGGAGAAGTAGTCGTACTAGATTTAAAAAGAACCAAGAGCGGGTCGTATTCATTGAAGATTTATGATTAAGAGCTTATCTAATCGTATAAGAAAAAGATGTGTAGAAGTGAGGCCTATTAATTATGCCTGCACAATGATTAAGGAAGAAATTGTAATAGTACGATACTCTTTCTAAAGAAAATAATTAATCTGTACTATATTCTTTTGTGCTAGTTGTGATCTAATCGTACAGGATTGAGATATAACAAATCTAGATCGAGTCATATCAGATTAATAAATGTACAACAGTTCTTATAAAAGTAATTCTCGTAACTCAAGATAAGAACTTAAAATGCGATTTGATTTGGCCAAATTAAGAACCATGAGTGATAACTATGCACAAAAGAATAAGAACAAAAATATAATATGACGGTTTTGAAGAAATAAGTGAGAAATGAGACCAAGTATACGTGCTTAATCACAATGGAAGGAGTTGTGCTCGTACGATATTAAGAACTAAGAAAGGGTACAAATCGTACAAGATTAAATACTAATAAATGGGATCAAGTCGCATAAGATTAAGAAAAACAAAAAAGGAGTTCTCAACAAAGTACATGTAGAAACATAATAAGTTCTAATAACTCATGATAACCTCGTAAAATGTGATTTAATTATGCTATCATAAGAACCAAGAATTAGTTCAAATTGAAAAAGACTTTGAACAAAAGATGATTATTTAAACTTATTTGAAAAATAACTGAGAAATGAAGCCAATTACACCTTGTATAATGACAAAGGAAAAAGCGTGATAATCGTACAATATTGAGAACTAAGAAATACGACTAATCGAGCTATACAATGAACAACAAAAGGAGACACAACATATGCAATTCAGAACTAAGAAAGGAGTTAGTCGTGTAAGATTATGAAATATGAGAGGAGTTCCAATCATAGCACATTTCTTAAGATATGAGATCAAATTTCACAAGGTAAGAACACAAATATGTTTTAATAAGAATGGATTAAGAACCATGCGCTTGACCTATTCCTTGAAGATTTAGAGCTAACGCATCATGTAATTCCATTTGCAAAAGAATATAGAAATGAGGCCAATCGAACTTCCTTTACAAGTAAGGAAGAAGTTGCGATCGTTCGATATTGAGAGCCAAGAAATTGACTAACTATTCTATGTTATGAATCGCAAAAGGAGAACACATCATAAAATATTATGGAGATAATTAAGAAACTAGAAAGGTGATCTAATCGACATACATCCTGAAAAGATGAGAATATCTAATAACGGATGGCCTAAGCCCCTAATACGTGACTTAGTTAGACTAGGTTGAGAACCATGTGTGGGACCCGTGCACAAAAGATTTAGATCAAATGAATGATCTAATCGCATTCGAAAGAGAACGGAGGCAACCATATTAGCCTAATAACTAAGGAGGAAGTGTAATCGTAAGATATTGAGAACTAAGAAATTCGACTAATCGTAATATATTATTAGTCACAAAAGAAGATACAACAATCAAACAAGATTGAGAACTAATAAAGGAGAAGTAGGCGTATTAGATTTAAAAAGAACCAAGAGCGGGTCGTTTTCATTAAATATTTATAATTAAGAGATTATCTAATCGTATAAGAAAAAGAACTCAGAAATGATGACTATTAATTATGCCGCACAATGATTAAGGAAGAAATTGTAATAGTACGATATTGAGAAGAAAGAAAGGGTCTAATCGTACTATATTACGACACAGTAAAGGAGATCTAATCGTACAGGATTAAAAACTAATAAAGCAGATCGAGTCATCAGATTAAGAAATAGAACAGGAGTTCTTATACAAGTAAATCTCGTAATTCAAGATAAGAACTTAAAATGTGATTTGCTTTGGCCAAATTAAGAACCATGAGTGATAACTGTCCATAAAAGAATAAGAACTAAAATATAATATGACGGTTTTGAAGAAATATTTCATAATCATACACGACTAATCTCCTTTCTTTGTTCTTAATTGCATATGTACTCGTCTATTGAGAAGTAAGAAAGGGTACAAATCGTACAAGATTAAATACTAATTACTGGGATCAAGTGGCATAAGATTAAGAAACAAGAAAGGAGTTCTCAACAAAGTACACGTAGAAACATAATAAGTTCTAATAACTCATGATAACAACGTAAAATGTGATTTAATTATGCTAGATTAAGAAACCAAGAATCAGTTGAAATTGAAAAATAGTTCGAACAATAGATGATTATCTAACCTTATTTGAAAAAGAACTAAGAAATGAAGCCAATTACACTTTGTATAAATGACAAAGGAAGAAGTGATAATTGCACAATATTGAGAACGAAGAAATGCGACTAATCGTGTTATACAACGAACTACAAAAGGAGACATAACATATGCAATTAAGAACAAAGAAAGGAGATTAGTCGTGTATGATTATGAAATATGAGAGGGGTTCCAATCATGGCACATTTGGAAAAGATATGAGATGAAATTTCACAAGGTAAGAACATAAATATGTTTTAATAGGAATCTTATAAGAACATGCGGCTGGACCTATTCCTTGAAGATTTAGAACTAATACATCATCTAATAGCATTTGCAAAAGAATAGAGAAATGTGGCCAATCAAACATGCTTTTCGAGTACGGAAGAAGTTGCGATCGTTCGATATTGAGAGCCAAGAAATTGACTAACCGTTCTATGTTATGAATCGCAAAAGGAGAGCACGTGCTAAGACTTTAGGGAGATAATTAAGAAACTAGAAAGGTGATCTAATCGACATACATGCTGAAAAGATGAGAACTATCTAATAACGGATGATCTAATATGTGACTTAGTTCTCAATCTTGGTTGTTGATCTTCTTCTGCGACTCACAATATATTTAGATTAAATGAATGATCTAATCGCATTCGAAAGAGAACGGAGGCAACCATATTAGCTGAATAAATAAGGAAGAAGTGTAATCGTAAGATATTGAGAACTAAGCAAGTCGACTAATCGTAATATATTGTGAGTCGCAGAAGAAGATACAACAATCGAACAAGATTGAGAACTAATAAAGGAGAAGTAGTCGTACTAGATTTAAAACGAACCAAGAGTGGGTCGTATTCATTAAAGATTTATAATTAAGAGATTATCTAATCGTATATGAAAAAGAAAATGAGAAATGAGGCCTATTAATTAAGGAAGAAATTGTAATAGTACGATATTGAGAAGAAAGAAAGAGTCTAATCGCACTATATTATGACATAGTAAAGGAGATCTAATCGTACAGGATTAAGAAATAACTAAAGTCGATCGAGTCATATCAGATTAAGAAATAGAACAGGAGTTCTTATAAAAGCAAATCTCGTAACTCAAGATAAGAACTTAAAATGCGATTTGATTTGGCCAAATTAAGAACAATGAGTGATAACTATGCATAAAAGAATAAGAACTGAAATATAATATGATGGTTTTGAAGAAATAAGTGAGAAATGAGACCAAGTATTTCTCATTTCTTTAGTCAAATAAGGTTAGTACTCATTACGATATTGAGAACTAAGAAAAGGGGACAAATCGTACAAGATAAAATACTAATAAATGGGATCAAGTGGCATAAGATTAAGAAACCAGAAAGGATTTCTCAACAAAGTACATGTAGAAACATAATAAGTACTAATAACTCATGATAACAACGTAAAATGTGATTTAATTATGCTAGATTAAGAAACCAACGATCAGTTGAAATTTAAAAAGACTTCGAACAAAAGATGATTATCTAACCTTATTTGAAAAAGAAATGAGAAATGAAGTCCAATTACGCCTTGTATAATGACAAAGGAAGAAGTGATAATCGCACAATATTGAGAACTAAGAACTGCGACTAATCAAGCTATACAATGAACAACAAAAGGAGACATAACATATGCATTTCACAACAAAAAAAGGAGTTTAGTCGTGTAAGATTATGAGATACGTGATGAGTTCCAATCATAGCACATTTGGAAAAGATATGAGATCAAATTTCACAAGGTAAGAACATAAATATGTTTTAATAGGAATGGATTAGGAACCATGCGGCTGGACCTATTCCTTGAAGATTTAGAACTAATACATCATCTAATAGCATTTGCATAAGAATAGAGAAGTGAGGCCAATAAAACTTGCTTTACGAGTAAGGAAGAAGTTGCGATTGTTCGATATTGAGAGCCTAGAAATTGACTAACTGTTCTATGTTATTAATCGCAAAAGGAGAGCACGTGATAAAATATTAGGGAGATAATTAAGAAACTAAAAAGGTGATCTAATCGACATACATACAATCTGAAAAGATTAGAATATCTAATTTCTGCGATTCTCACTCTATCTCTTGACACAGTTAGACTAGGTTGAGAACCCTGTGTGGGACTTGTGCACAAAAGATTTAGATAAAATGAATGATCTAATCGAATTCGAAAGGGAACGGAGGCAACCATATTAGCTTAATAACTAAGGAAGAAATATAATCGTAAGACATTGAGAACTAAGAAAGTCGAATAATCATAATATATTGTGCGTCGCAAAATGAGATACAACAATCAAACAAGATTGTGAACTAATAAAGGAGAAGTAATCGTACTAGATTTAAAAAGAACCAAGAGCGGGTCGTATTCATTAAAGATTTATAATTAAAAGATTATCTAATCGTATAAGAAAAAGGACTGAGAAATGAGGCCTATTAGTACGATATTGAGAAGAAAGAAAGGGTCTAATCGTACAAGATAAAATACTAATAAATGGGATCAAGTGGCATAAGATTAAAAAACGAGAAAGGAGTTCCCAACAAAGTATCATGTAGAAACATAATAAGTACTAATAACTCATGATAACAACGTAAAATCTGATTTAATTGTGCAAGATTAAGAAACCAACGATCAGTTGAAATTTAAAAAGACTTCGAACAAAAGTTGATAATCTAACCTTATTTGAAAAAGAACTGAGAAATCAAGCCAATTACGCCTTGTATAATGACAAAGGAAGAAGTGATAATCGCACAATATTGAGAACTAAGAACTGCGACTAATCAAGCTATACAATGAACAACAAAAGGAGACATAACATATGCATTTCAGAACAAAAAAAGGTGTTTAGTCGTGTAAGATTATGAAATACGTGAGGAGTTCCAATCATAGCACATTTGGAAAAGATATGAGATCAAATTTCACAAGGTAAGAACATAAATATGTTTTAATAGGCATGGATTAGGAACCATGCGGCTGGATCAATTCCTTGAAGATTTAGAACTAATACATCATCTAATAGCATTTGCAAAAGAATAGAGAAGTGAGGCCAATAATAACTTGCTTGACGAGTAAGGAAGAAGTTACGATCGTTCGATATTGAGAGCCAAGAAATTGACTAACTGTTCTATGTTATGAATAGCAAAAGGAGAGCACGTGATAAAATATTAGGGAGATAATTAAGAAACTAAAAAGGTGATCTAATTGACATACATGCTGAAAAGATGAGAATATCTAATAACGGATGATAAGCCCCTAATACGTGACTTAGTTAGACTAGGTTGAGAACCCTGTGTGGGACTTGTGCACAAAAGATTTAGATAAAATGAATGATCTAATCGAATTCGAAAGAGAACGGAGGCAACCATATTAGCTTAATAACTAAGGAGGAAGTGTAATCGTAAGATATTGAGAAGTAAGAAAGTCGACTAATCGTAATATATTATTAGTCACAAAAGGAGATACAACAACCAAACAAGATTGAGAACTAATAAAGGAGAAGTAGTCGTATTAGATTTAAAAAGAACCAAGAGCGGGTCGTATTCATTAAAGATTTATTAAGAGACATTATCTAATCGTATAAGAAAAAGAACTGAGAAATGAGGCCTATTAGTACGATATTGAGAAGAAAGAAAGGGTCTAATCATACTATATTATGATACAGTAAAGGGGATCTAATCGTACAGGATTAAGAACTAACAAAGTAGATCGAGTCATATCAGATTAAGAAATACAACAGGAGTTCTTATAAAAGTAAATCTCGTAACTCAAGATAAGAACTTAAAATGTGATTTGATTTGGCAAAATTAAGAACCATGAGTGATAACTATGCATAAAGAGTAAGAACTAAAATATAATATGATGGTTTTGAAGAAATAAGTGAGAAATGAGGCCAAATATACGTGCTTGATCACAGTGGATGGAGTTGTACTCGTACGATATTGAGATCTAAGAAAAGGGGACAAATCGTACAAGATAAAATACTAATAAATGGGATCAAGTCGCATAAGATTAAGAAACAAGAAAGGAGTTCCAAACAAAGTACATGTAGAAACATAACAAGTTAGTTTGCATAATAACTCATGATAACAACGTAAAATGTGATTTAATTATGCTAGATTAAGAACCAAGAATCAGTTGAAATTGAAAAAGACTTCGAGCAAAAGATGATTACCTAACCTTATTTGAAAAAGAACTGAGAAATGAAGCCAATTACGCCTTGTATAATGACGAATACAGAAGTGATATTCGCACAATATTGAGAACTAAGAACTGCGACTAATCAAGCTATACAATGAACAACAAAAGGGAACATAACATATGCATTTCAGAACTAAAAGAGGAGATTAGTCGTGTAAGATTATGAAATATGAGAGGAGTTCCAATCATACCACATTTGGAAAAGATATGAGAAGAAATTTCACAAGGTAAGAACATAAATATGTTTTAATAGGAATGGATTAAGGACCGTGCGGCTGGACCTATTCCTTGAAGATTTAGAACTAATACATCATCTAATAGAATTTGCAAAAGAATAGAGGCCTGTGTCTCTTATTCTTGCTTTTCGATTAAGATGAAGTACACTCTCTGCGATCGATTCGATATCAGAGCTCAAATTATAACTAACTTTCTATGTTATGAATCTAGATGAGTATAAGAGATAAGACTTTAGGGAGATAATTTAGCAACTAGAAAGGTGATCTAATCGACATACATGCCGAAAAGATGTCTCTTATATAACATCTAGGATGATAAGCCCCTAGTCTATCCTTAGTTAGACTAGATTAACAACCATGTGTGGGACCTGTGCACAAAAGATTTAGATCAAATGAATGATCTAATCGCATTCGAAATGTGAACGGAGGCAACTACATTAGCTTAATAACTAAGGAAGAAGTGTAATCGTAAGATATTGAGAACTAAGAAAGTCGAGTAATAGTAATATATTGTGAGTCGTAAAAAGAGATACAATCAAACAAGATTGAGAACTAATAAAATAGAAGTAGTCGTATTAGATTTAAAAAGAACCAACAGCGGGTCGTATTCATGAAAGATTTATAATTAAGAGATTATCTAATCGTATAAGAAAACAATATATTACTACTGTCTCAATACACATCTAGACTTATCAAGGAAGATCTTGAGTTATTAGATACTGTATAAGAAAGACAGTTCTTTCTTAATCTAGATACTATATTATGACACAGTAAAGGGGATCTAATCGTGTAGGATTAAGAACTAACAAAGTAGATCGAGTCATATCAGATTAAGAAATACAACAGGAGTTCTTATAAAGTAAATCTCATAACTCAAGATAAGAACTTAAAATGCGATTTGATTTGGCCAAATTAAGAACCATGAGTGATAACTATGCATAAAAGAATAAGAACTAAAATATAATATGATGGTTTTGAAGAAATAAGAGAGAAATGAGGCCAAGTATACGTGCTTGATCACAGTGGAAGGAGTTATACTCGTACGATATTGAGAACTAAGAAAGGGGACAAATCGTACAAGATAAAATACTAATAAATGGGATCAAGTCGCATAAGATTAAGAAACAAGAAAGGAGTTCCAAACAAAGTACATGTACAAACATAACAAGTATACTGAGTATAATAACTCATGATAACAACGTACAATGTGATTTAATTATGCTAGATTAAGAACCAAGAATCAGTTGAAATTGAAAAAGACTTTGAGCAAAAGATGATTACCAAACCTTATTTGAAAAAGAACAGAGAAATGAACCCAATTACACCTTGTATAATGACAAAGGAAGAAGTGATAATCGCACAATATTGAGAACTAAGAAATGCGACTAATCGAGCTATATATTGAACAACAAAAGGAGACATAACATAGGCAATTCAGAACAAAGAGAGGATATTAGTCGTGTAAGATTATGAAATATGAGAGGAGTTCCAATCATACCACATTTGAAAAAGATATGAGAAGAAATTTCACAAGGTAAGAACATTAGATATGTGTAATGCTGTCTCTTATACACATCTAGATGGACCTATAAGAGAAGCTATTAGAACTATTAGTTCTAATCATCTAATAGCATTTGCAAAAGAATAGAGAAATGTGGCCAATCGAACTTGCTTTACGAGTAAGGAAGACAAGCTGCGATCGTTCGATATTGAGAGCCAAGAAATTGACTAACCGTTCTATGTTATAAATCGCAAAAGGAGAGCACGTGATAAGACTTTAAGGAGATAATTTAGCAACTAGAAAGGTGATCTAATCGACATACATGCCGAAAAGATGAGAATATATAATAATGGATGATAAGCTCCTAATACATGACTTAGTTAGACTAGGTTGAGAACCATGTGTGGGACCTGTGCACAAAAGATTTAGATCAAATGAATGATCTAATCGCATTCGAAAGAGAACGGAGGCAACCATATTAGCTGAATAACTAAGGCAGAAGTGTAATCGTAAGATATTGAGAACTAAGAAAGTCGACTAATCGTAATATATTGTGAGTCGCAATAGGAGATACAACAATCAAGCAAGATTGAGAACAAATAAAGGAGAAGTAGTCGTACTAGATTTAAAAAGAACCAAGAGCGGGTCGTATTTGTTAAACCCCAGTTATGTTAATCATGTTTTGATGATGACCAAATCATACTAATGGTTTGAAGACTAGTTGTGTTGTTTTTGCTTCAACACATGGCTGTCATTTTATATTTTAGTTCTTATTCAACCTGAGCTTGGACGATGGTAATCGTCCGACACATAAATTGAAGCAAGCCTCGGGCGAAGAACAGCGTCGATCATATTCCGAGTAGACTTTGCTTGATCGAGCATGTTGGATGCATCCTCGGGCGTCGAGCGAATACCCTCGAAGAACGGGCGAAGTGTCGGGCCTTGCTCTTTGCAATCGGCCGTCAGAAAGGTCCAACGGCTAGTTTTCCAGAAAATAGCCGTTGGGAAGTTGTTGGAAGTAAATATCGGCAACTATAAATACCCCTAGTCGATTTAATGAAAAACAGAGACTTCTACATTGATTACATCTAGATGTGTATAAGAGACAGCTATTACAACACTTGTACCAACTATTTCTCTAGATGTGTATAAGAGACAGCTTTTGGACAGTCATTTGCGTCTGGCTCAACTAAAGGAAATTAGTGTGAGCAAGGTCCTGTGGTGAGAGTGCAAGATCTTGCACACAAGACCTACTAATGAAGAGACTTTTAGTGCTCTGAACTTCAAGTTCTGAACTTGGTAGTTGCCTTGTAAGAATGCTCTTTGTAGTTCTTGCTTCTTCATCATTGAGAAGCTAGGGAGTTTGGTTTGATTCTCTTAATCTCAATATTCTTAATTGTTCTTTAAGCTTAAATTGTTGAATATCTATTGTATTCATTTGTGCTTAAGTTTTCATTTGGTGCATAAAGTTTGAATTTCTATTAAGCACATAAAAAGGTTTGTTTTTAGAGACAACCAAATTCACCCCCCTCTTAGGTTGCTTTTGGGGCCAACAGTATTCATGAAAGATTTATAATTAAGAGATTATCTAATCGTATAAGAAAAAGAACCGAGAAATGAGGCCTATTAATTATGCCTGCACACTTATTAGGCCGAGGAAGAAATTGTAATAGTACGATATTGAAAAGAAAGAAAGGGTCTAATCGTACTATATTATGACTTCAGTAAAGGAGATCTAATCGTACAGGATTAAGAACTAACAAAGTAGATCAAGTTTATCTGATTAAGAAATACATACAATAGATATTCAAAATTAAATCTCGTAACTCAAGATAAGAACTTAAATTGAGATTTGATTTGGCCAAATTAGTTTGTATGAGTGATAACTATGCATAAAAGAATAAGAACTAAAACATAATATGATCCACTTTGATAAATAACTGAGAAATGAGGCCAAGTATACAGCTTCTTCACAGTTTTATTCTTATGTTGTACTCGTACGATATTGAGAACTAAGAAAAGGGAACAAATCGTACAAGATAAAATATAATAAATGGGATCAAGTCGCATAAGATTAAGAAACAAGAAAAAGGTTCCAAACAAAGTACATGTAGAAACATAACAAGTTATAATAACTCATGATAACAACGTAAAATGTTGATTTAATTATGCTAGATTAAGAACCAAGAATCAGTTGAAATTGAAAAAGACTTTGAGCAAAAGATGATTACCTAACCTAATTTGAAAAAGAACTGAGAAGTGAAGCCAATTACGCCTTGTATAATGACAAAGGAAGAAGTGATAATCGCACAATATTGAGAACTAAGAATTGCACTAATCGATGTGTATCTTTTCCAACAAAAGGACACATTACATATGCAATTCAGAACAAAGAGAGGAGATTAGTCGTGTAAGATTATGAAATATGAGAGGAGTTCCAATCATAGCACATTTGGAAAAGATATGAGATCAAATTTCACAAGGTAAGAACATAAATATGTTTTAATAGGAATGGATTAAGAACCATGCGGCTGGACCTATTCCTTGAAGATTTAGAACTAATACATCATCTAATAGCATTTGCAAAAGAATAGAGAAACGAGGCCAATCAAACTTGCTCTACGAGTAAGGAAGAAGTTGCGATCGTTCGATATTGAGAGCCAAGAAATTGACTAACCGTTCTATGTTATGAATCGCAAAAGGAAGCACGTGATAAGACGTTAGGAGATAATTAAGAAACTAGAAAGGTGATCTAATCGACATACATGCTGAAAAGATGAGAATATCTAATAACGGATGATAAGCCCATAATACGTGACTTAGTTAGACTAGATTGAGAACCATGTGTGGAACCTGTGCACAAAAGATTTAGATCAAATGAATGATCTAATCGCATTCGAAAGAGAACGGAGGCAACCATATTAGCTGAATAACTAAGGAAGAAATGTAATCGTAAGATATTGAGAACTAAGAAAGCCGACTAATCGTAATATATTGTGAGTCGCAGAAGCAGATACAACAATCAAACAAGATTGAGAACTAATAAAGGAGAAGTAGTCGTACTAGATTTAAAAAGAACCAAATCTCTTATTCACATAAAGATTTATAAGAGAAATCTAGTACGAATAGTATAAGAAAAAGAACTCTCAATATCGAGTACGATATTGAGAAGAAAGAAAGGGTCTAATCGTACTATATTATGACACAGTAAAGGGGATCTAATCGTACAGGATTAAGAACTAACAAAATAGATCGAGTCATATTAGATTAAGAAATACAACAGGAGTTCTTATAAAAGTAAATCTCGTAACTCAAGATAAGAACTTAAAATGCGATTTGATTTGGCCAAATTAAGAACCATGAGTGATAACTATGCATAAAAGAATAAGAACTAAAATATAATATGATGGTTTTGAAGAAATAAGAGAGAAATGAGGCCAAGTATACGTGCTTGATCACAGTGGAAGGAGTTATACTCGTACGATATTGAGAACTAAGAAAGGGGACAAATCGTACAAGATAAAATACTAATAAATGGGATCAAGTCGCATAAGATTAAGAAACAAGAAAGGAGTTCCAAACAAAGTACATGTAGAAACATAACAAGTTATAATAACTCATTATAACAACGTAAAATGTGATTTAATTATGCTAGATTAAGTTATAACCAAGAATCAGTTGAAATTGAAAAAGACTTTGAGCAAAAGATGATTACCAAACCTTATTTGAAAAAGAACAGAGAAATGAACCCAATTACACCTTGTATAATGACAAAGGAAGAAGTGATAATCGCACAATATTGAGAACTAAGAAATGCGACTAATCGAGCTATATATTGAACAACAAAAGGAGACATAACATAGGCAATTCAGAACAAAGAGAGGATATTAGTCGTGTAAGATTATGAAATATGAGAGGAGTTCCAATCATACCACATTTGGAAAAGATATGAGAAAAATTTCACAAGGTAAGAACATAAATATGTTTTAATAGGAATGGATTAAGGACCATGCGGTTGGACCTATTCCTTGAAGATTTAGAACTAACACATCATCTAATAGCATTTGCAAAAGAATAGAGAAATGTGGCCAATCGAACTTGCTTTACGAGTAAGGAAGAAGCTGCGATCGTTCGATATTGAGAGCCAAGAAATTGACTAACCGTTCTAATGTTATGAATCGCAAAAGGAGAGCACGTGATAAGACTTTAGGGAGATAATTTAGCAACTAGAAAGGTGATCTAATCGACATACATGCCGAAAAGATGAGAATATATAATAATGGATGATAAGCTCCTAATACATGACTTAGTTAGACTAGGTTCTCATCTGTGGCACCAAAAGCAGACAAGATTGGAACTCCAATCAATGATCTAGATCGCATTCTTATACAAATGCTATTAGATGTATATGAGTACGAATAGACTTCTTTCTTAGGTCCAATCGTATGATTACAATTTCTTCTTAATAAGTCGGCTCATCGTAATATATTTAGATGTCGCTGTAAGAGACAGCAATCGTACGATTAGTCGACTAATAAAGGAGAAGTAGTCGTACTAGATTTAAAAAGAACCAAGAGCGGGTCGTATTCATGAAAGATTTATAATTAAGAGATTATCTAATCGTATAAGAAAAAGAACTGAGAAATGAGGCCTATTAATTATGCCTGCACACTTATTAAGGCTCTCTAGGAAGAAATTGTAATAGTATGATATTGAAAAGAAAGAAAGGGTCTAATCGTACTATATTATGACACAGTAAAGGAGATCTAATCGTACAGGATTAAGAACTAACAAAGTAGATCGAGTTATATCAGATTAAGAAATACAACATGAGTTCTTATAAAAGTAAATCTCGTAAGTCAAGATAAGAACTTAAATTGCGATTTGATTTGGCCAAATTAAGAACCATGAGTGATAACTACGCATAAAAGAATAAGAACTAAAACATAATATGATGGTTTTGAAGAAATAACTGAGAAATGAGGCCAAGTATACGTGCTTGATCACAGTGGAAGGAGTCGTACTCGTACGATATTGAGAACTAAGAAAAGGGAACAAATCGTACAAGATAAAATATAATAAATGGGATCAAGTCGCATAAGATTAAGAAACAAGAAAGAATACTTAATCAAAGTACATCCATCTGTTGCTTAACAAGTTATCTTAATATCATACGATACACAGACTAAAATGTATTTTTAATTATGCTAGATTAAGACAACTAGTTCCTTAGTTGATTGTTCAAGTCTAATTATACGAGCCTAGATTCCTAACCTAATGCTGACAAATTATACACATCTAGATTTGTCTTTTACATTTTATAAGAGTATGTTATTATACTTGGCCTCATTTCTCTTACGTGACTTAGTTAGACTAGGTTGAGAACCATGTGTGGAACCTGTGCACAAAAGATTTAGATCAAATGAATGATCTAATCGCATTCGAAAGAGAACGGAGGCAACCATATTAGCTGAATAACTAAGGAAGAAATGTAATCGTAAGATATTGAGAACTTAGACACCGACTAATGTGTATAAGATTGTAGTGTGAAAGTGAATAACTTCTCTCTTATTAGATCTGTCCTGTAGGAGAAGACAGTCTCTACTAGATTTAAAAAGAACCAAGAGCGAGTCGTATTCATTAAAGATTTATAATTAAAAGATTATCTAATCGTACAAGAAAAAGAACTGAGAAATGAGGCCTATTAGTACGATATTGAGAAGAAGTTAAAGAAAGGGTCTAATTGTACTATATTATGACACAGTAAAGGGGATCTAATCGTACAGGATTAAGAACTAACAAAGTAGATCGAGCCATATCAGATTAAGAAATACAACAGGAGTTCTTATAAAAGTAAATCTCGTAACTCAAGATAAGAACTTAAAATGCGATATGATGGTTTTGAAGAAATAAGTGAGAAATGATACCAAGTATACGTGCTTAATCTGAGGAAATGAGTTCCACTGTTATTTGAACTATTTCTTAGACACATTTTGATCGTACAAGATAAAATACTAATAAATGGGATCAAGTCGCATAAGATTAAGAAACAAGAAAGGAGTTCCCAACAAAGTCCCTGTAGAAACACAATAAGTTCTAATAACTCATGATAACAACGTAAAATGTGATTTGATTATGCCAGATTAAGAACCAAGAATCAGTATTAATTACTCAATCTGATACACATCTGTGGTATCTGGTTCTTAAAAAGGCATAATCAAATCACATTTTACGTTGTTATCATGAGTTATTAGAACTTATTGTGTTTCTACATTGAGAACTAAAAAATCGACTAATCGAGCAATACAATGAACAACAAAAGGAGACATAACATATGCAATTCAGAACAAAAGAGGAGATTAGTTGTGTAAGATTATTAAGCAAATATGAGAAGAGTTCCAATCATAGCACATTTGGAAAAGATATGAGATCAAATTTCACAAGGTAAGAACTTAAATATGTTTGAATAGGAATGGATTAAGAACCATGCGGCTGGTCCGATTCCTTGAAGATTTAGAACTAATACATCATCTAATAGCATTTGCAAAAGAATAGAGAAGTTAGGCCAATCAAACTTGCTTTATGAGCAAGGAAGAAGTTGCGATCGTTCGATATTGAGAGCCAAGAAATTGACTAACTCTTCTATGTTAAGAATCGCAAAAGGAGAGCACCTGATAAAATATTAGGGAGATAATTAAGAAACTAGAAAGGTGATCTAATCGACATACATGCTGAAAAGATGAGAATATCCAATAACGGATGATACGACCCGCTCTAATACGTGACTAAGTTAGACTAGGTTGAGAACCGTGTGTGGGGCCGGGGCACAAAAGATTTGGATCAAATGAATGATCTAATCGCATTCGAAAGAGAACGGAGGCAACCAGATTAGCTCTAATAACTGAGCACGATGTGTAATCGTAAGATATTGAGAACTAAGAAAGTCGACTAATCGTAATATATTGTGAGTCGCAGAAGGAGATACAACAATCAAACAAGATTGAGAACTAATAAAGGAGAAGTAGTCGTACTAGATTTAAAAAGAACCAAGAGCGGGTCGTATTCATTAAAAATTTATAATTAAGAAATTATCTAATCGTATAAGAAAAAGAACTGAGAAATGAGGCCTATTAATTATGCCTGCACACTGATTAAGGAAGAAATTGTAATAGTACGATATTGAGATGAAAGAAAGAGTCTAATCGCACTATATTAGACACGACTAAGAGACATCTCTAAATGCGTTTTTTACTAACATATAGATCGAGTCATATCAGATTAAGAAATACAACAAGAGTTGTTATAAAAGTAAATCTCGTAACTCACGATAAGAACTTAAAATGCGATTTGTATTTGGCCAAATTAAGAACCATGAATGATAACTATGCATAAAAGAATAAGAACTAAAATATAATATGATGGTTTTGAAGAAATAAGTGAGAAATGAGGCCAAGTATACGTGCTTAATCATAGTGGAAGGAGTTGTCCTCGTACGATATTGAGAACTAAGAAAGGAGACAAATCATACAAGATAAAACACTGATAAATGGGATCAAGTCGCATAAGATTAAGAAACAAGGATGGAGTTCTCAACAAAGTACATGTAGAAACATAATAAGTTATAATAACTAATGATAACAATGTAAAATGTGATTTGATTATGCTAGATTAAGAATCAAGAATATGTTGAAATTGAAAATGACTTTGAACAAAAGATGATTATCTAACCTTATGTTGAAAAAGAACTGAGAAATGAAGCCATATTAATAGGCCTACTGTGTAGGCATAATTAATAGGTCTCATTTCTCAGTACTTTTTCTTATGCGATAATCGAGCAATACAATGAACAACAAAGGACACATTACATATGCAATTTAGAACAAAGAGGAGATTAGTCGTGTAAGATTATGAAATATGAGAGGAGTTCCAATCATAGCACATTTGGAAAAGATATGAGATCAAATTTCTCAAGGTAAGAACTTAAATATGTTTCAATAGGAATGGATTAACAACCATGCGGCTGGACCTATTCCTTGAAGATTTAGAACTAATACATCATCTAATAGCATTTGCAAAAGAATAGATATTATGGCCAATAGGAAACTTGCTTACTGAGCAAGGAAGAAGTTGCAATCGTTGACAATATACTGTCTCTTATACACATCTAGATGTGTATAAGAGACACAGGTCCTGAGGTGTTCTTATTTTATCACTTGCTCATCCTTTTAGGATTCATAGCATAGAACCTGTCTCTTATACACATCTAGATGTGTAACATCACAACTAATCGAGTTACTCTATTGAGAACTAAAAAATGCGACTAATCGAGCAATACAATGAACAACAAAAGGAGACATAACATATGCAATTCAGAACAAAGAGAGGAGATTAGTTGTGTAAGATTATGAAATATGAGAGGAGTTTCAATCATAGCACATTTGGAAAAGATATGAGATCAAATTTCACAAGGTAAGAACTTAAATATGTTTCAATAGGAATGGATTAAGAACCAAGCGGCTGGTCCGATTCCTTGAAGAGTTCTTAACTAATACGTCGTCTGATCTCATTCTTTTCCAGATGTGTATTAGAGACTGTCTCTTAGACACATCTAGATGTGTATAAGAGACACCATTACACTTCGTCCTTAGTTATTAAGCTAATATGGTTGCCTCCGTTCTCTTTTCGATTTGCGATTTGACTAACTCTTCTATGTTATAAATCTTACAAATGGAGAGCACGTGATAAAATATTTGGGAGATAATTAAGAAACTTATAGAAAGGTGATATAATCGACATACATGCTGAAAAGATGAGAATATCCAATAACGGATGATAAGCCCCTAATACGTGACTTAGTTAGACTAGGTTGAGAACCGTGTGTGAGACCGGTGCACAAAAGATTTAGATCAAATGAATGATCTAATCGCATTCGAAAGAGAACGGAGGCAACCATATTAGCTTAATAACTAAGGACGAAGTGTAATGGTGAGATATTGAGAACTAAGAAAGTCGACTAATCGAAATATGTTGTGAGTCGCAGAAGGAGATACAACAATCAAACAAGATTGAGAACTAATAAAGGAGAAGTAGTAGTTCTAGATGTATAAAGACACTCAATATCTCACCGTTACATTAAAGATTTAGTTATTAAGCTAATATCAAATCGCCTCCGAAAAGAACTCGAGAAATGAGACCTATTAATTATGCCTACACAGTGATTAAGGAACAACTCCTGTTGTATTTCTTAATCTGATATGACTCGATCTACTATCGAATAGTTCTATATCTCTTATACACATCTAGGAGATCTAATCGTACAGGATTAAGAACTAACATAGTAGATCGAGTCTTCTCAGATATCGTACTATTACAGGAGTTGTTATAAAAGTAAATCTCGTAACTCAAGATAAGAACTTAAAATGGGATTTGATTTGGCCAAATTAAGAACCATGAGTGATAACTATGCATAAAAGAATAAGAACTATGTTATAACATGTACTTTGTTGAAGAAATAAGTTTTTTCTTAGGCTTATGCGACTTGATCCCATTTATTAGTATTTTATTTGATATTTATTAGTACTTTCTTTGTACACATCCTAGATGTTCTTAGAGACATGAGATTATGCGACTCTTATACACATCTAGATAAATCTAATCAGAACTTCAAGAGAGGAGATTAGTTCTGTTATTACAAATCTCCTCTGTGTAATCATAGCACATTTGGAAAAGATATGAGATCTAATTTCACAAGAGTAAGAACTTAAATATGTTTCAATAGGAATGGATTAAGAACCATGCGGCTGGTCCGATTCCTTGAAGATTTAGAACTAATACGTCGTCAAATAGCATTTGCAAAAGAATCCTTTCCTGTTTCCAATCAAACTTGCTTTACGAGCAAGGAAGAAGTTGCGATCGTTCGATATTGAGAGCCAAGAAATTGACTAACTCTTCTATGTTATAAATCGCAAATGGAGAGCACGTGATAAAATATTTGGGAGATCCCAGAATTAAGAAACTAGAAAGGTGATATAATCGACATACATGCTGAAAAGATGAGAATATCCAATAACGGATGATAAGCCCCTAATACGTGACTTAGTTAGACTAGGTTGAGAACCGTGTGTGAGACCAGTGCACAAAAGATTGAGATCAAATGAATGATCTAATCGTATTCGAAGAACAGGCAACCATATTAGCTTAATAACTGAGAAGTCTAATCGTAAGATATTGAGAACTAAGAAAGTACAAACTCTAATATTTCAAGTTGAACTCATACAATCAAACAAGATTGAGAACTAATAAAGGAGAAGTAGTCGTACTAGATTTAAAAAGAACCAAGAGCGGGTCGTATTCATTAAAGATTTATAATTAAGAGATTATCTAATCGCATAAGAAAAAGAACTGAGAAATGAGACCTATTAATTATGCCTACACAGTGATTAAGGAAGAAATTGTAATAGTACGATATTGAGAAGAAAGAAAGTCTCAATATCGTACTATGATCCCATTTATTAGTATTTTATCTTAAGAAATACAATTGTCCCCTTTATAAAAGTAAATCTCGTAACTCAAGATAAGAACTTAAAATGCGATTTGATTTGGCCAAATTAAGAACCATGAATGATAACTATGCATCTCTTAATAAGAACTAAAATATAATATGATGGTTTTGAAGAAATAACTGAGAAATGAGGCCAATATACTTGCTTGATCACAGTGGAAGGAGTTGTACTCGTACGATATTGAGAACTAAGAAAGGGGACAAATCGTACAAGATAAAATACTAATAAATGGGATCAAGTCGCATAAGATTAGGAAACAGGAAAGGAGTTCTCAACAAAGTACATGTAGAAACATAATAAGTTCTAATAACTCATGATAACATCTAAAATGTCTTAGTTCTCAATATTGTACGATTAAGTACTACTTCTCTTATACAATTGCCTCCGTTGACTTTGAAGAAAAGATGATTATCTAACCTTAGTTGAAAAAGAACTGAGAAATGAAGCCAATTACGCCTTGTATAATGACAAAGGAAGACAGTGTCATAATATCGTACGATTAGAACCTTTCTTTCTTAATAATAGCATCTATCCTGTCAATTTATACACATCTAGATGTGCAATATCATAGATTAATAGGCCTCATTAGTCGTGTAAGATTATGCTATGAGACAAGTTCCTCTCATATACACATTTGGAAAAGATATGAGATCAAATTCACAATATAAGAACTTAAATATGTTTCAATAGGAATGGATTAAGAACCATGCGGCTGGTCTTATTCCTTGAATCTTGTACGATTACGTCCCCAAATCTTAGTTGCAATATCGTACGAGTACAAGGGAGATAATTAAGAAACTAGAAAGGTGATATAATCGACATACATGCTGAAAAGATGAGAATATCCAATAACGGATGATAAGCCCCTAATACGTGACTTAGTTAGACTAGGTTGAGAACCGTGTGTGAGACCGGTGCACAAAAGATTTAGATCAAATGAATGATCTAATCGCATTCGAAAGAGAACGGAGGCAACTGTATTAGCTTAATAACTGAGAAGCGAAGTCTAATCGTAAGATATTGAGAACTAAGAAAGTCGACTAATCGTAATATATTGTGAGTCGCAGAAGGAGATACCACAATCAAACAAGATTGAGAACTAATAAAGGAGAAGTAGTCGTACTAGATTTAAAAAGAACCGAGAGCGGGTCGTATTCATTAAAGATTTATAATTAAGAGATTATCTAATCGCATAAGAAAAAGAACTGAGAAATGAGACCTATTAATTATGCCTACACTGTGATTAAGGAAGAAATTGTAATAGTACGATATTGAGAAGAAAGTTTCCTTCAAAGGGTCGAATCGTACTATATTATGACACAGTAAAGGAGATCTAATCGTACAGGATTAAGAACTAACATAGTAGATCGAGTCATATCAGATTAAGAAATACAACAGGAGTTGTTATAAAAGTAAATCTCGTAACTCAAGATAAGAACTTAAAATGCGATTTGATTTGGCCAAATTAAGAACCATGAATGATAACTATGCATAAAAGAATAAGTACTAAAATAAAATATGATGGTTTTGAAGAAATAAGTGAGAAATGTGGCCAAGTATACGTGCTTAATCACAGTGGAAGGAGTTGTACCCGTACGATATTGAGAACTAAGAAAGGGGACAAATCGTACAAGATAAAATACTAATAAATGGGATCAAGTCGCATAAGATTAAGAAACAAGAAAGGAGTTCCCAACAAACTCCCTGTAGAAACACAATAAGTTCTAATAACTCATGATAACAACGTAAAATATGATTTGATTATGCTAGATTAAGAACCAAGAATCAGTTGAAATGTGAAAAAGACTTTGAACAAAAGATGATTATATAACCTTTGTTGAAGGTTCTGAACACATGTTATCATATTTTTGTTGTATAATGACAAAGGAAGAAGTGATAATCGCACAATATTGAGAACTAAAAAATGTGACTAATCGAGCAATACAATGAACAACAAAAGGAGACATAACATATGCAATTCAGAACAAAGAGAGGAGATTAGTTGTGTAAGATTATGAAATATGAGAGGAGTTCCAATCATAGCACATTTGGAAAAGATATGAGATCAAATTTCACAAGGTAAGAACTTAAATATGTTTGAATAGGAATGGATTAAGAACCATGCGGCTGGTCCGATTCCTTGAAGATTTAGAACTAATACATCATCTAATAGCATTTGCCAAAGAATAGACATGTTAGGCCAATCAAACTTGCTTTATGAGCAAGGAAGAAGTTGCGATCGTTCGATATTGAGAGCCAAGAAATTGACTAACTCTTCTATGTTATGAATCGCAAAATGAGAGTCACCTGATAAAATATTAGGGAGATAATTAAGAAACTAGAAAGGTGATCTAATCGACATACATGCTGAAAAGATGAGAATATCCAATAACGGATGATAAGCCCCTAATACGTGACTTAGTTAGACTAGGTTGAGAACCGTGTGTGGTAGATTTGGAGAAGATTTGAAAGCTTCTCAATATTTTGTATATTATGACACAGTAAAGGATATCTAATCGTACAGGATTAAGAACTAACATAGTAGATCGAGTCATATCAGATTAAGAAATACAACAGGAGTTGTTATAAAAGTAAATCTCGTAACTCACGATAAGAACTTAAAATGCGATTTGATTTGGCCAAATTAAGAACCATGAATGATAACTATGCATAAAAGAATAAGTACTAAAATAAAATATGATGGTTTTTAAGAAATAAGTGAGAAATTATGTACAAGTCTTATACTAGATTAATCACACAGGATTAAGAACTAACTCGTATACGATATTGAGAACTAAGAAAGGGGACAAATCGTACAAGATAAAATACTAATAAATGGGATCAAGTCGCATAAGATTAAGAAACAAGAAAGGAGTTCCCAACAAACTCCCTGTAGAAACACAATAAGTTCTAATAACTCATGATAACAACGTAAAATATGATTTGATTATGCTAGATTAAGAACCAAGAATCAGTTGAAATTGAAAAAGAGATTGAATCGTAGAGGATTATAGAACCTTTGTTGAAAAAGATCGAAATAAAGCCAATTCGCCTTGTATAATGACAAAGGAAGAAGTGATAATCGCACAATATTGAGAACTAAAAATCGACTAATCGAGCAATACAATGAACAACAAAAGGAGACATAACATATGCAATTGAACAAAGAGGAGATTGGTCTGTAAGATTATGAAATATCAAGTCGCATCTAGATGTGTATAAGAGACAGAGTTCTAAATATCCTGGTTGTTTTGTTGAGAACTAAGAAAGTCGACTAATCGTAATATGTTAATGAGTTGCAAAAGGTCACATTTTAAGTTCTTATCTTGAGTTCTGAGATTTACTTTATAATTGCATATGTTCTGTTCTCTTTGACACATCTTATGTGACAATTTCCTTTCTTAGTTCTGTGAATTGCATATGTTATGAACTATGAGAGTTATACACATCTATATGTGTATAAGAGACAGGCATTAGAAATGCGAATCTAGATGTGATAATCATCGATTGTTGCAAAGGTCTAATTGTCAATTTAAAACCTGTCTCTTGGTTCTTAATCTAGCATAATTAAATCACAGATTACGTTGTATCATCTTAGTTCATAAGTCTTTTAAGCAATTTGTACTGATTCTTGGTTCTTAATCTAGCATAATTAAATCACATTTTACGTTGTTATCATGAGTTATTCTCTTATACTTATTATGTTTCTATACGAGACAGGTTCAGAACTCCTTTCTTGTTTCTTAATCTTATGCGACTTGATCCCCGTTATTAGTATTTAATCTTGTACAATTTGTCCCCTTTCTTAGTTCTCAATATCGTACAAGAACAACTCCTTCCACTGTGATTAAGCATGTATACTTGGCCACATTTCTCACTTATTTCTTCAAAACCATCATATTATATTTTAGTTCTTATTCTTTTATGCATAGTTATCACTCATGGTTCTTAATTTGGCCAAATCAAATCGCATTTAAGTTTCTTATCTTGAGTTACGAGATTTCTACTTTTATAAAACACTCCTGTTCAACCCATAAATCGATATGACTCGATCTAATCCATTGTTAGTTCGTAATCCTGTATGATTAGAGCTCCTTTACTGTGTCATAATAAAATATGATTAGACCCTTTCTTTCTTCTCAATATCGTACTATTACTGTTACTTCCTTAATCATCGTGCAGGCATAATTAATAGGCCTCATTTCTCAGTTCTTTTTCTTATACGATTAGATAATCTATTAATTATAAATCTTTAATGAATACGACCTGCTCTTGGTTCTTTTTAAATCTACGATTACACTTCTTCCTTAGTTATTCAGCTAATATAGTTGCCTCCATTCTCTTTCGAATGCGATTAGATCATTCATTTGATCTAAATCTTTTGTGCACAAGTTCCACAATTGGTTTCTCAATCTAGTCTAACTAAGTCATGTATTAGGGGCTTATCATCCTTTATTAGATATTCTTATCTTTTCAACATGTATGTCGATTAGATCACCTTTCTAGTTTCTTATACACATATTATCTCCCTAATATTTAATCATGTGTTCTCCTTTTGCGATTCATAACACAGAACAGTTAATCAATTTCTTGGCTCTCAATATCGAACGATCGCAACTTCTTCCTTACTCGTAAAGCAAGTTTGATCGGCCTCATTTCTCTATTCTTTTGCAAATGCTATTAGAAGGTGTATTAGTTCTAAATCTTCAAAGAATATGTCCAGCGCATGGTTCTTAATCCATTCTTATTAAAACATATTTGTGTTCTTACCTTGTGAAATTTGATCTCATATCTTTTCCAAATGTGCTACGATTGGAACTCTTCTCATATTTCATAATCGTACACGACTAATCTCCTTTCTTTCTTTTGTAAATTGCATATGTTATATCTCCTTTTGTTGTTCATTGTATAGCTCGATTAGTCATTAGATTAGTTCCCAATATTGAAAACATCATAGGAAGTTCTCATTAAACCAGGTGAAAACGGACTTCATTTCTCATTTAGAAGTTCAAATCATATGAAGATGAATCATCTTTTGTGGAACTTAGACTTCTAATTGCATATGATGTCTCTTTCTTAATCTAGCATAATTAAATCACATTTTACGTTGTTATCATGAGTTATTAGAACTTATTATGTTTCTACATGTAATTTGTTGAGAACTCCTTCCCTGTTTCTTAATCTTACCCGACTTGATCCCAGTTATTAGTATTTAATCTTGTACGATTTGTCCCCTTTCTTAGTTCTCAATATCGTACGAGTACAACTCCTTCCACTGTGATTAAGCACGTATACTTGGCCTCATTTCTCACTTATTTCTTCAAAACCGTCATATTATATTTTAGTTCTTATTCTTTTATGCATAGTTATCACTCATGGTTCTTAATTTGGCCAAATCAAATCGCATTTTAAGTTCATATCTTGGGTTACGAGATTTACTTTTATAAGAACTCTTGTTCTATTTTCTTAATCTGATATGACTCGATATACTTTGTTAGTTCTTAATCCTGTACGATTAGATCTCCTTTGATGGATGTCATAATATAGTACAATTAGACCCTTTCTTTCTTCTCAATATCGTACTAGTACAATTTCTTCCTTAATCATTGTGCAGGCATAATTAATGGGCCTGATTTCTCAGTTCTTTTTCTTATACGATTAGATAATCTCTTAGTTATAAATATTTAATGAATACGACCCACTCTTGATTCTATTGAAATCTAATACGACTACTTCTCCTTTATTAGTTCTCAATTTTGTTTGATTGTATCTCCTTTTGCAACTCACAACATATTACGATTAGTCGACTTTCTTAGTTCTCAACAAAACAACGCGGTGGAGAGTCAAACACTGAATTTAAGAAGCATAAAGAAAAAACTTACAATTCTATAAATTAAAATTGAAAAAGACTTTGAACTGTCTCTTATACACATCTAGATAAGATTAAGAGACAACAAAATGTGAGCATAATTAGCTCAGTGGATTCAAGAAAGAGAAGAAAGTTCAAAGTTCTAAAATTTCATGATAAAAAGAAAATTTGAAGATAATTGATGATCATAGATTAACTGAACCAATGAAGAAGTCATGAATTGTATAATGACTTTGAAAGAAGATGATAATCTAACCTTATTTTCTTTTGGAGTCCATAGATGATTTTGTATTTGAAGTCCACAGATCTTGTCAGATAAAGTGGGGTCCCTTTTCATTTTGTTTCTTTTTTGATTTTTGGGAACTTTGGGATCCTGATTGGGAACTTGTTTCATCATCCGAAAAAAGTTTTCTTGCAACATCTGTGAAACCCAGTATTTTACTAGCCTTGTTCTTTGATTTTTAACTGGTTTAAAATGTTTTTCATATTATTTTTAATCATCAAGATGTGTACAAAGAGACAGGACATGAGACTATTTGGTCAACTTGGGTACTATTTGGGTCAACCTTGGAATTCTTTTTAGTCTTCTTCTTGCTTGTTTCTTCCTCATTTTCTCCAGCTGCTGGCCGAACTCCTCTTCTCCTTTTTCCCCAAAAATTTTCTTTGATTTCAAGTAGAAATCACTTGGAAGGTAAGATTTTATGTATTTTAGCATTTATGGCTTATGGGCTTTATGATTCAAGCTTTAATTTCAAGTTTTGTAGGATTCTTTATGGCTGAAATAAACCCTCTTTGCAGCCTTGTAAGTTATGATTTATGTATGTTATGGGTTGTTTTTAGTGTTTTGGAGGTTGGGAAGTGATTGGGGTTGATTTTTAACAACTTTCCATGGTTAGATTACAAATTTTAAGATTATGAGTTAGGGTTTTGTCTTCCATATGTGCCCTAGAATGTTATGCTATGAATGCTTATGTCTATGCACATAATGATGTTTTAAGAGTGTTTTAAGGTTAGTTTGGATAGGAATTGGCAGACTTGAAACCAAATGGAATTGATTTCCCTTCATTTTGCAAGTAAGCGGAAGTTTGGCGCAACTAGGATATTATGCAAATAAATAGATAGTATAAGAGACAGCTTACCTATCCAAAGATGTGTACCAAGAGAAACACTTAAAACCTGCTTCCTATCCAACCCACTGTCAAGGAAAAGAGACAGCTGTCGGTAAAAATTTCAGTTTGGTAGTAAGAGGAATTCCAACCATAGGTTGTTGCTCTAATGTTGTAATAGAGTTAATTGTAGTGGTTATGGGGTATGGATTGTTGTGGAATGCTATTGATATAGTCCCGGCTATTGCTCCGGTGAATCTTTCCGTTTATGGATTTTGTTGGTTAAATATGTTGTTTTGAGTTGGGTTGTAACCAAGGTCCCTTGAATACCTTGGAATAACATTTTATAATGGCAGGGATTATGCCTAATTATAGCCTAGGGGAGGCGAAGTTTTCAGTTTTTCTGGAGAACTGAGCTTATTATCTCCTAAGGTAGGTGGCGTGGTACCTAAAACAGATAAAAGAGGACTTGTATTTTGTTTAACGACTTTTGAAATATGTTTGGATGGATTTTAGAATGTGTATGATGTTTGGAACTGCACTTTTACCAAGTTTTGGAACTATTACATATGAAATCGGGACCAAGCTATTTTATGTTAATCAAATGATATGTTTGCAAACTCTTTTGATATGAAAGCATTTTATGACTGTTTTGGCTCATAGGTGACCTTGGTATATAATTTTGGATGTGTTTGGAAATGTTTGATTTGGGATGAACCGGTTCTATAGTCATCCATGGGACGCCATGGTGTAGCCATGACTGTTATGAACTATTTGACTGCGGGGTCTTGTGCTGGGATAACTTGACCTCCAGGTCAGACTAGTAGGTGTGAATAGATTACTAGATCTGGCTAGTACTGTAGGTCATACCTTCGAGCCTAAAAGATACTCATGCTATTTTATTATATTCCGGATTAAAGCTGTACTTGGATTTGTTCGCTATGCTTTAGCATACTATGTTTTGAAATGATTGGATCTTTTTGGCTATGTTTTGGACATGCCTGACGTTTAAATGGCATGAGACATTTTAGAAACTACTTCATGACTACGGTTTTCGCAAATGTTATTATCTTTATGTTTTCTTTTATCGAAATGCTTGGCCCCATTTAAAGAGCTTTTATGATATCCACTGAGCTAGTTATGCTCACCCCACGTGATTTATAATTTTTCAGATTAGGTGCTCGTTTTTGACTCTCCATAACGTTAGCAGCTTTTAGATTTTCTCCAGAATCCACAATTACTGGTAGGACTCTGCGGATAATCTTCCAATTCTCTTTTGTTTGGAGAGGGGTAGTGTATTGGATAGGTTTTGTATTGATGAACTTTGTTTTTGTTGTAGCATCCTTTGTACTAAGAAGGAATTTTGTAATTCGTATTTTTGTGTAAAATGAAATATTCGGTTTTATTGTTAAGAAATGGTTTGATGGTTCTATTACATTGCGGTTAAGTTTGTTGCTCTGTTCGTTTGTGCCTTGCGCTTTGGACCGGTGTGCCATTAGCGCGGTGTGTTACTAACCCGTAAATCTGTCTCTTATACAACATCTGTATGTGATTTTGCTCTGGTATCTAAGAGCTGCCAACTCTTGTGTCCTATGGAAGACATGATGTCTATGAATTCCCATGTAAGAATATCTATTTCTTCATTCATGAGCAGGTCATCATCTTCTTATACACATCTAGATGTGTATAAGAGACAGCATTTGGACATTACGAATGGAATGTTGGTGAAGTAATTTTTCTTTTCCTTGAAGAGGTCCCTTGAATTGAATCAATTTGCTTGAAAGCGTCTTGCATGATCTGAACCATTATTTAAGAAAAGAAAAGGACAAAGAATTTATTTTCCAAAAAAGTAGAAAAATGAAAGAACGGAAACCCCATTCACTTCCCAACCTCCAAAACACTAAAAACAATGGTTCAGATCATGCATATCTTATATACACTTTTAACTGTTCATTGTATAGCTCGATTAGTCGCATTTCTTAGTTCTCAATATTGTGCGATTATCACTTCTTCCTTTGTCATTAAGAAGATACAACAATCTAATCGAGATAGATGTTAAAAAGAGAAGAAGATCTAATAACGGATGATAAGACCCTAATGCATAGACATAGTTATTCTCCAAACAAAATCTATTGGAGATTATCCGCACATTAAACGTTGTTATGTGGAGTTATTAGAAAATATAAAAACTACATAACGCGGTTGTTGAGAACTAAACCTGTCTCTTATACAATCTAGATGTGTATAAGAGACAGGTGCTATATTATTGAGAACTGTCCCTTTCTTAGTTCTCAATATAAATGCAGTACAACTCTTTCCACGTGATTAAGCATGCATAACCACCCCATTTCTCACTTATTTCTTCAAAACCATCATATTATATTTTAGTTCTTATTCTTTTATGCATAGTTATCACTCATGGTTCTTAATTTGGCCAAATCAAATCGCATTTTAAGTTCTTATCTTGAGTTAAGAAATATACTTTTACAAGAACTCCTGTTGTATTCTTAATCTGATATGATTAAGATCTACTTTGTTAGTTAGTAATCCTGTACGATTATATCTCCTTTACTGTGTGATAATATAGCACGATTAGACCTTTTTTCTTCTCAATATCGTACTATTACAATTTCATCCTTAATCACTGTGCAGGCATAATTAATAGGCCTCATTTCTCAGTTCTTTTTCTTATGCGATTAGATAATCTCTTAATCGGGGCTGAATTACAAATCTTTAATGAATACGACCCGCTCTTGTTTCTTTTTAAATCTAGTACGACTACTTCTCCTTTATTAGTTCTCAATCTTGTTTGATTGTTGTATCTCCTTGTGCGACTCACAATATATTACGATTAGTCGACTTTCTTAGTTCTCAATATCTTACGATTATACTTCTTCCTTAGTTATTAAGCTAATATGGTTGCTTCCGTTCTCTTTCGAATGCGATTAGATCATTCATTTGATCTAAATCTTTTGTGCACAGGTCCCGCACATGGTTCTCAACCTAGTCTAACTATGTCACGTATTACGGGCTTATCATCCGTTATTAGATATTCTCATCTTTTCAGCATGTATGTCGATTAGATCACCTTTCTAGTTTCTTAATTATCTCCCTAATATTTTATCATGTGCTCTTCTTTGCGATTGTAACATGGAGCAGTTAGTAAATTTCTTGGCTCTCAATATCGACGTTAAGAGACTTCTTCCTTAGTTATAAAGCTAATATGGTTGGACTCCGTTCTCTATTCTTTTGCAAAAGCTATTAGATGATGTATTAGCTGTCTAAGATTGAGAACAGGAATAGGTCCAGCCGCATGGTTCTTAATCCATTCCTATTCAAACATATTTATGTTCTTACCTTGTGAAATTTGATCTCATATCTTTTCCAAATGTGCTATGAGTGGAACTCCTCTCATATTTCATAATCTTACACGACTAATCTCCTCTCTTTGTTCTGAATTGCATATGTTATGTCTCCTTTTGTTGTTCATCGTATAGCTCGATTAGTAGCATTTCTTAGTTCACAATATTGTGCGATTATCACTTCTTCCTTTGTCATTATAGAAGGCGAACTAAAATATAATATGATGGTTTTGAAGAAATAAGTGAGATAATCATCTTTTGTTCAAAGTCTTTTTCAATTTCAACTGATTCTTGGTTCTTAATCTAGCATAATCAATTCACATTTTACGTTGTTATCATGAGTTATTAGAACTTATTATGTTAGAACTACATGAACTTTGTTGAGAACTCCTTTCTTGTTTCTTAATCTTATGCGACTTGATCCCAGATTAATAACTTATCTTGTACGGTTTTTCCCCTTTCTTAGTGTTACATATCGTACGAGTACAACTCCTTCCACTGTGATTAAGCACGTATACTTGGCCTCATTTCTCACTTATTTCTTCAAAATATCATATTATATTTTAGTTCTTATTCTTTTATGCATAGTTATCACTCATGGTTCTTAATTTGGCCAAATCTAATAACGCATTTTAAGTTCTTAGTTATACGTGAGTTACGAGATTTACTTTTATACACATAGATGAGTATAAGAGAAGGCATAACTTAAGAACTAAAATATAATATGATGGTTTTGAAGAAATGGTTCTCAATCTAGTCTAACTAAGTCACGTATTAGGGTATATCATCCGTTATTAGATATTCTTATCTTTTCAACATGTATGTCGATTAGATCATAAGAACTAAAATCTAATAATTATCTCCCAAAATATTTGAGAAATGAGTTCTCCTGCTTTCACAGTGGAAGGTGTTGTTTATGTTCTTACCTTGTGAAATTTGATCTCACATCTTTTCCAAATGTGCTATGATTGGAACTTCTCTCATATTTCATAATCTTACTCGATTAATCTCCTTTCTTTGTTCTGTGAATTGCATATGTTATGTCTCCTTTTGTTGTTCATTGTATAGCTCGATTAGTCGCATTTCTTAGTTCTCAATATTGTACGATTATCACTTCATCCTTTGTCATTATACAAGGTGTAATTGGCATCATTTCTCAGTTCTTTTTCAAATAAGGTTAGATAATCATCTCTTGTTCAAAGTCTTTTTCAATTTGAACTGATTCTTGATTCTTAATCTAGCATAATTCAATCACATTTTACGTTGTCATCATTAGTTATTAGAACTTATTTTGTTTCTACACGTACTTTGTTCAGAACTCCTTTCTTGTTTCTTAATCTTATGCGACTTGATCCCAGGTATTAGTATTTTATCTTGTACGATTTGTCCCCTTTCTTAATGTCTCTTATAAGAATAGGGACAATTGAGACCGTTGTGATTATACACATCTACTTGGCCTCATTTCTCACTTATTTCTTCAAAAGCATCATATTATATTTTAGTTCTGATTCTTTTATGCAGAGTTATCACTCATGCTTCTTAATTTGGCCAAATCAAATCGCATTTTAAGTTCTTATCTTGAGTTACGAGATTTACTTTTATAAGAACTCCTGTTCTATTTCTTAATCTGATATGACTCGATCTACTTTGTTAGTTCTTAATCCTGTACGATTAGATCTCCTTTACTGTGTCATAATATAGTACGATTAGAACCTTTCTGTCTTCTCAATATCGTACTATTACAATTTCTTCCTTAATCATTGTGCAGGAATAATTAATGGGGCTCATTTCTCGGTTCTTTTTCTTACACGATTAGATAATCTCTTAATTATAAATCTTTAATGAATACGACCCGCTCTTGGTACTTTTGAAATCTAATACGACAGGTTCTCCATTATTAGAATTCTCAAACAGAGAACAAGATAAATATCTAATAGTACGATCCCAATATATTACGATTAGTCGACTTTCTTAGTTCTCAATATCTTACGATTACACTTCTTCCTTAGTTATGAAGCTAATATAGTTGCCTCCGTTCTCTTTCGAATGCGATTAGATCATTCATTTGATCTAAATCTTTTGTGCACAGGTCCCACCCATGGTTCTCAATCTAGTCTAACTAAGTCACGTATTAGGGTCTTATCATCCGTTATTAGATATTCTTATCTTTTCAACATGTATGTCGATTAGATCACCTTTCTAGTTTTGTAATTATCTCCCTAATATATTATCGTGTTCTCCTTTTGCGATTCATAACATAGAACAACTAGTTAATTTGTTGGCTCTAAATGTCGAACGATCGCAACTTCTTCCATACTCGTAAAGAAAATTTGATCGGCCTCATTTTCTCGATTCTTTTGCAAATGCTATTAGATGATGTATCAGTTCTAAATTTTCATGGAACAGGTCCAACGCGTGGTTCTTAAATATGATCCGTTCTTATTAAAACATATTTATGTTCTAACCTTGTGAAAAGATGATCTCATATCTTTTCCAAATGTGCTATGATTGGAACACCTCGCACATTTCATAATCTTACTCGACTAATCCCCTTTCTTTGTTTTGTGAATTACAAATGTTATGTCTCCTTTTGTTGTTCATTGTATAGCTCGATTAGTCGCATTTCTTAGTTCTCAATATTGTACGATTATCACTTCTTCCTTTGTCATTATACAAGGTGTAATTGGCTTCATTTCTCAGTTCTTTTTCAAATAAGGTCTATAATCATCTTTTGTTCAAAGTTTTTTTCAATTTGAACTGATTCTTGGTTCTTAATCTAGCATAATTAAATCATATTTTACGTTGTGATCATGAGTTATTAGAACTTATTATGTTTCTACACGTACTTTGTTCAGAACTCTTTTCTTGCTTCTTAATCTATGCTACTTGATCCCAGTTATTAGTATTTAATCTTGTACGAATTTGTACAAAATGTGATTATGTGTAAAAATGAAGTACAACTCCTTCCACTGTGAGAATCAAGAAATTGACCTGATGGTTCTCACTTAAGTGAGAAAGGAGGCCATGATACGATATTTTAGTTCTTATTCTTTACGCATAGTTATCACTCATGCTTCTTGATTTGGCCAAATCAAATCGCATTTTAAGATCTAATAAAGGATTCTCAACAAAGTATATGTAGAACTCTGTTCTATTTCTTAATCTGATATGACTCGATCTACTTTGATAGTTCTGTGTATGTAAGATTAGATCTCCTTTACTGTGTCATAATATAGTACGATTAGTCCCTTTTCTTTCTTCTCAATATCGTACTATTACAATTTCTTCCTTAATCATTGTGCAGGAATAATTAATAGGGCTCATTTCTCGGTTCTTTTTCTTACACGATTAGATAATCTCTTAATTATAAATCTTTAATGAATACGACCCGCTCTTGGTACTTTTGAAATCTAATACGACTACTTCTCCATTATTACACATCAATCTTGTCTAATCGTCTCCTTGAACGACAAACAATATATTACGATTAGTCGACTTTCTTAGTTCTCAGATATCTTACAATTACACTTCTTATTAGTTATTAAGCTAATATAGTTGCCTCCGTTCTCTTTCGAATGCGAAGATCATTCAAATGATCTAAATCTTTTGTGCACAGGTAAGACACAAAAGGACAATCTAGAAAACTAAGTCACGTATTAGGTCTTATCATCCGTTATTAGATGTAAGATCTAAGTCAGAACAAAGTATGTCGATACAGATCACCTGTCTAGTTTAAGAAATTATCTCTTATACAATCTATCGTGTGTATCTCCTTTTCCGATTCATATATGAAGATTTAGAACTAATGCATCATCTAGGTCCAGCTCATGGTTCTTAATCCATTCTTATTATAACATATTTGTGTTCTTACCTAGTGAAATTTGATCTCATATCTTTTCCAAATGTGCTACGATTGGAACTTCTCTCATATTTCATAATCTTACACGACTAATCTCCTTTCTTTGTTCTGAAATTGCATATGTTATGTCTCCTTTTGTTGTTCATTGTATAGCTCGATTAGTCGCATTTCTCAGTTCTCAATATTGTACGATTATCACTTCATCCTTTGTCATTATACAAGGTGTAATTGGCTTCATTTCTCAGTTCTTTTTCAAATAAGGTTAGATAATCATCTTTTGTTCAAATCTTTTTCAATTTATAACTGATTCTTGGTTCTTAATCTAGCATAATTAAATCACATTTTACGTTGTTATCATGAGTTAATAGAACTTATTATGTTTCTACATATACTTTGTTGAGAACTCCTTTCTTGTTTCTCAATCTTATGCGACTTGATCCCCGTTATTAGTATTTAATCTTACATGATCTAAACAATGCATAAGAGATTTTAGTTCTAATTCTTTTATGCATTGTTATCACTCATGGTTCTAAAAATTTGGCCAAATGAAATCGCATTTTAAGTTCTTATCTTGAGTTACGAGATTTACTTTTATAAGAACTCCTGTTCTATTTCTTAATCTGATATGACTCGATCTAAAGTTAGTTCTTAAGTAGATGTACGATTAGATCTCCTTTACTGTGTCATAATATAGTACGATTAGACCCTTTCTTTCTTCTCAATATTTTGTCCTATTACAATTTCTTCCTTAATCATTGTGCAAGCATAATTAATAGGCCTCATTTCTCAGTTCTTTTTCTTATACGATTAGATAATCTCTTAATTATAAATCTTTAATGAATATGACCTGCTCTTGGTTCTTTTTAAATCTAGTACGACTACTTCTCCTTTATTAGTTCTCAAACTTGTAAAGGAGTATCTCCTTTTGCATCTCACAATATATTACGATTAGTCAACTTTCTTAGTTCTCAATATCTTGCCATTACACTTCTTCCTTAGTTATTAAGCAGATGTAGTTGCCTCCGTTCTGTTAGAATGCGATTAGATCATTCATTTGACCTAAATCTTTTGTGCACAGGTCCCACCCATGGTTCTCAATCTAGTCTAACTAAGTCACGTTTTAGGGTCTTATCATCCGTTATTAGATGTTCTTATCTTTTCAACATGTATGTCGATTATATCACCTTTCTAGTTTTTTATTAACATTATCTCCCAAATAATTTATCATGTGTTCTCCTTTTGCGATTCCTAACATAGAACAGTAAGTCAATTACTTGGCTCTCAACTTGAGAACTATCGAAATTCTTCCTTACTCGTAAGGCAAGAGAAAGGAGGCCTCATTTCTCTTTTCTTTTGCAAAACAGGAGTAGATGATGTATTAGTACATAATCTAAATGTTCAAGGAATAGGTCTACCGCATGGTTCTTAATCCATTCTTATTAAAACATATTTATGTTCTTACCTTGTGAAATTTGATCTCATATCTTTTCCAAATGTGCTATGATTGGAACTCCTCTCATATTTCATACTCTTACACGACTAATCTCCTCTCTTGGTTCTGTGAATTCCATATGTTATGTCTCCTTTTGTTGTTCATTGTATAGCTCGATTAGTCGCATTTCTCAGTTCTCAATATTGTACGATTATCACTTCATCCTTTGTCATTATACAAGGTGTAATTGGCTTCATTTCTCAGTTCTTTTTCAAATAAGGTTAGATAATCATCTTTTGTTCGAACTCTTTTTCAATTTGAACTGATTCTTGGTTCTTAATCTAGCATAATTAAATCACATTTTACGTTGTTATCATGAGTTAATAGAACTTATTATGTTTCTACATATACTTTGTTGAGAACTCCTTTCTTGTTTCTTAATCTTACCCGACTTGATCCCGAGTTATTAGTATTTAATCTTGTACGATTTGTCCCCTTTCTTAGTTCTCAATATATGCGGGTACAACTCCTTCCACTGTGATGAAGCACGTATACTTGGCCTCACTTCTCACTTATTTCTTCAAAACCATCATATTATATTTTAGTTCTTATTCTTTTATGCATTGTTATCACTCATGGTTCTAAAAATTTGGCCAAATCAAATCGCATTTTAAGTTCTTATCTTGAGTTACGAGAAGAACTTTTATAAGAGCTCATTTTCTATTTCTTTAAATAATATGACTCGATCTACTTATATGACATCTTAATCCTGTACGATTAGATCTCCTTTACTGTGTCATAATATAGTACGATTAGACCCTTTCTTTCTTCTCAATATTTTGTACTATTGCAATTTCTTCCTTAATCATTGTGCAAGCATAATTAATGGGCCTCATTTCTCAGTTCTTTTTCTTATACGATTAGATAATCTCTTAATTATAAATCTTTAATGAATATGACCTGAGATCTCTTGGTTCTTTTTAAATCTAATACGACTACTTCTCCTTTATTAGTTCTCAATCTTGTTTGATTGTATCTCCTTTTGCGACTCACAATATATTACGATTAGTCGACTTTCTTAGTTCTCAATATCTTGCCATTACACTTCTTCCTTAGTTATTAAGCAGAAGTAGTTGCCTCCGTTCTGTTCGAATGCGATTAGATCATTCATTTGACCTAAATCTTTTGTGCACAGGTTCCACACATGGTTCTCAATCTAGTCTAACTAAGTCACGTTTTAGGGTCTTATCATCCGTTATTAGATGTTCTTATCTTTTCAACATGTATGTCGATTAGATCACCTTTCTAGTTTTTTCCTAATTATCTCCCAAATATTTTATCATGTGTATAATCGAACAGCGATTCCTAACACGGAATAGCAAGTCAATTTCTTGGCTCTCAACATACGAACGATCGCAACTTCTTCCTTACTCATAAAGGCAAGTACGAGTGGCCTCATGATCTTATACTCATCAGGGGACAAATTGTAAAATGATGTAGAAGTTCTAATAACGGAAGAGATAGACCAAGAACTGGGTCGTAATTGTCTCTAATTAAGAACTAGATGTGTGGAGACAGTGTGAGATACACATCTAATATCATTTCAGAAATGATCAAATGAGATGGAAGTAGAGGTGATTGAGAGAAATTCTTGGCTCAACTAGAGTTTTTAGTATGAGCAAGAAGAAAGAAAGGGTGTAAAGATTATTATATTATGAGAGGAGTTCATAAAAGCACATCTAAATCACATTTTACGTTGTTATCATGAGTTATTAGAACTTATCATGTTTCTACATGTACTTTGTTGAGTCCTCCTTTCTTGTTTCTTAATCTTATGCGACTTGATCCCAGTTATTAGTATTTAATCTTGTACGATTTGTCTCCTTTCTTAGTTCTCAATGTCATACGAGTACAACTCCTTCTGCTGTGATTAAGCACGTATACTTGGCCTCATTTCTCACTTATTTCTTCAAAACATCATATAATATTTTTTTAGTTCTTATTCTTTTATGGATCGTTATCACTCATGGTTCTTAATTTGGCCAAATGAAATCGCATTTTAAGTTCTTATCTTGAGTTACGAGATTTACTTTTATAAGAATTCCTGTTCTATTTCTTAATCTGGTATGACTCGATCTCTACTTTGTTAGTTTTTTTAATCCTGTACAATTAGATCTCCTTTACCGTGTCATAATATAGTACAATTAGACAATTTCTTTCTTCTCAATATCGTACTATTACAATTTCTTTCTTAATCATTGTGCAGGCATAATTAATAGGCCTCATTTCTCAATTCTTTTTCTTGTACGATTAGATAATCTCTTAATTATAAATCTTTAATGAATACGATATTCTTGGTTCTTTTTAAATCTAATACGACTACTTCTCCTTTATTAGTTCTCAATCTTGTTTGATTGTATCTCTTTTTGCGACTCACAATCTATTACGATTAGTCGACTTTCTTAGTTCTCAATATCTTTCGATTACACTTCTTTCTTATCAGGAGTTATTAAGCAAAATATAGTTGCCTCCGTTCTCTTTCGAATGCGATTAGATCATTCATTTGATCTTCCGATTTTGAGAAATGATATTGATCTAAGAAAGTCGACAATCGTAATATAAACTGAGTCAACAATAATTCGCAAAATACCTATTCCTGTCTCTTTTCAACATGTATGTCGATTAGATCACCTTTCTAGTTTCTTAATTATATCCCTAATATTTTATCATGTGTTCTCCTTTTACGATTCATAACATAGAACAGTTAGTCAATTTCTTGGCTCTCAATATCGAACGATCGCAACTTCTTCCTTCCTCGTAAAGCAAGTTTGATCGGAGAAATTTCTCTATTCTTTCGCCAATGCTTTTAGACGATGTATTAGTTCTAAATCTTATGGACATAAAGAACCCGCATGGACTTAATCCATTCTTATTAAAACATATTTATGTTCTTACCTTGTGAAATTTGATCTCATATCTTTTCCATATGTGCTATGATTGGAACTAACCTCTCATATTTCATAATCTTACACGACTAATCACATTTCTTTGTTCTGAATTGCATATGTTATGTCTCCTTTTTTGTACATTGTAATGATCGAAAATAAGCAGAACAAGTTCCAATAATAAGCGATTATCACTTCTATCTGAAATCATTATACACATCTAGATGTGTTCAAGAGACAGTTCTTTTTCAAATAAGGTTAGAAAATCATCTTCTGTTCAAAGTCTTTTCAATTTGAACTGATTCTTGGTTCTTAATCTAGCATAATTAAATCATATTTTACGTTGTTATCATGTGTTATTAGAACTTATTATGTTTCTACATGTACTTTGTTGAGAACTCCTTTCTTGTTTCATAATCTTCTGCGACTTGATCCCAGTTATTAGTATTTAATCTTGTATGATTTGTCAACTTTCTTAGTTTTCAATATAAGGGTCTAATAGTACAAAATATCTGTCTCTTAAGCACGTCTAGATGGCCTTATAAGAGAAGACTTATTTTTTTCAAAGCATGATATAATATTTTAGTTCTCATTCTTTTATGCATAGTTATCACTCATGGTTCTTAATTTGGCCAAATCAAATCGTATTTTAAGTTCTTATCTTGAGTTACGAGATTTACTTTTATAAGAACTCCTGTTCTATTTCTTAATCTGATCTGACTCGATCTACTTTGTTAGTTCTTAATCCTGTACGATTAGATCTCCTTTACTGTGTTGTAATATAGTATGATTAGACCCTTTCTTTCTTCTCTGTATCGTACTATTACAATTTCTTCCTTAATCATTGTGCAGGCATAATTAATAGGCCTCATTTCTCAGTTCTTTTTCTTATACGATTAGATAATCTCTTAATTATAAATCTTTAATGAATACGACCCGATCTTGGTTCTTTTTAAATCTAATATGACTACTTCTCCTTTATTAGTTCTCAATCTTGTTTGACCTTGTTGTATCTCCTTCTGGGACTCACAATATATTACGATTAGTCGACTTTCTTAGTTCTCAATATCTTCTGAGACGATTACACTTCTTCCTTAGTTATTAAGCTAATATGGTTGCCTCCGTTCTCTTTCGAATGCGATTAGATCATTCATTTGATCTAAATCTTTTGTGCACAGGTCCCCACATGGTTCTCAACCAAGTCTAACTATGTCACGTATTAATAAGTTATCAGATCTTATTAGATATTCTTTTAACATGTAGATGTGTATAAGATCACATTTGTAAATTCTTAACTTAGGAACAATATTTTATCATGTGTTCTCCTTTTGCGATTCATAACATAGAACAGTTAGTCAATTTCTAGGCTCTCAATATCGAACGATCGCAACTTCTTCCTTACTCGTAAAGCAAGTTTGATAGGTCTCATTTCTCTATTCTTTCGCAAATGCTATTAGATGATGTATTAGTTCTAAATCTTCAAGGAATAGGTCCAGCGCATGTTTCTTAGTCCATTCTTATTAAAACATATTTGTGTTCTTACCTGGTGAAATTTGATCTCATATCTTTTCCATGATGTATGTGCTATGATTGGAACTCCTCTCATATTTCATAATCTTACACATCTAATCTCCTTTCTTTGTTCTGAATTGCGTATGTTATGTCTCCTTTTGTTGTTCATTGTATAGCTCGATTAGTCGCATTTCTTAGTTCTCAATATTGTACGATTATCACTAATTCCTTTGTCATTACACAAGGTGTAATTTGCTTCATTTCTCAGTTCTTTTTGAAATAAGGTTAGATAATCATCTTTTGTTCAAAGTCTAAGATACTTAAAATAGTTTGAAATGATGACAAATCGTAGAAGATTGAGTACTAATTATGCGTAAAAGAATGAGAATTAAAATATTATCGCATGTCTCTTATAAACATCTAAGTGTGAAATAAGGCCAAGTCTAGGAGTTTTTAATCATAGCACATATGGAAAAGATATGAGATCAAATTTCACCAGGTAAGAACACAAATATGTTTTAATAAGAATGGACTAAGCACCATGCGCTTTACCTGTTAGGGATTGTGTGCTGGTTATACATTCGTTATTGATTAAAAGTGAGTCCATTTCCACTAGGACCGATGAGAGTTACAACTTGCCACAGAGTTTTAATCCATCTACCAGAGCCATCATTTCCGCTTGAAGGTTGGATTGACTGTAATAGAAGTTGGAAAATGCACACCATAAAACTAACCCTTGTGATACACATCTAGATGTGTATAATAGACAGGTGGAAGGAGTTTAGACGTACCATCGAGATTAAGCTTTACCTTCCTTGAGAAAGGAAGAAGTTGCTGATCGCAATGATATTTCTGGTTTGTGATGGATTAAACCATGTCTTAGAACAAGGAGTAGCTCATCTACTTGGCAGTAGCATGTGAAAGGCTGAAATATTGTGGAGAGGTTTTCCAAGGCAGCACATATTTCAGTTATGATGTAGCTTGGATGGGTCTTTTTGCCTTCATATAGTACCGTGTTTTGGACTTTCCATGTGGACCAGCAAATAAGGCTTGGAATGATTTTGTGAATTTTCGCCATTGTGGGTGAAGGGGTGGGATGCCACCACCATGAATTGAGCTTTTCCATTATTGTGTAAGATTGCGGGAACTCCAATTCCATCCAAGACTCAAAAAATTGCCATATCCGTGAGGACCAAGGACATGTTGTGAAGATGTGATCCAAGGTTTCTTGAGATGCTTCACAGAAGCTACATCGTGAGGTTAAAGCAAAGCCATGTTTCAGGAGTATATCATCAATTGGGAGCTTTCTATTCAGCATCCTCCACATGAAAATTGAGATTTTTGTCTGTAACCTTGCATCCCAAATCATTGTCCTTGTAAAGCTTAAAGGAAAATAGGCAGGGTTGATGAGATGGAGAAGACTTCTCTTGATATAAGCTTCCATATCAGATTTCTTTAGTTAATGAGTTTCGGCCACACCATCTTGGGAAGTCCGTCCAGCATACACCATCCGTAGAAGAACTATCTCTTATACACATCTAGATGTCTAACCTTATTTGGTGGTATTCAGGACTTGCGCAATTGTGATGTCTTGGTCATAAACATGTTCCATCTCTTGAGCTAGAGGACCCTATTCAGTCCATGAGTCATACCAAAAAGAAGAGTTTCCACTCCGTAACAACACCTTAAGGTTAATTTCGGCCTCCTCCCGAACTTTTAACATCTTTTTCCATGTTGTGGATGCGGTTTACGTTTCTTGTATTGTGGTCGGATGCCTTGAACCGCGTATGTATCTTGCTTGAAGGAAGTTACGCCAAAGTGAATCGCCTTGACGAAATTTCCACCAAAGCTTGAGGCTGAAATCGTGTGCTATGTCTTTGAGAGAAGGAATTCCTAGGCCATTTGATTCCCTTGGTTTACAAACCACTTTCCAAACGACCCAATGTACAAATCGTCTCTGTCCTAGGGCGGATTCTCCCCAAAAGAAGTTCGCAAGCTTGTTTCTTAATCTTATGCGACTTGATCCCAGTTATTAGTATTTAATCTTGTAAGAGACAGCTCCTTTCTTAACTTAAAACCGTATTGAGTACCTACTCCTTCCACAGTGATTAAGCACGTATACATGGCCTCATTTCTCACTTATTTCTTCAAAACCATCATATTATATTTTAGTTCTTATTCTTTTATGCATAGTTATCACTCACGGTTCTTAATTTGGCCAAATCAAAATGCATTTTAAGTTCTTATCTGGAGTGACGAGATTTACTTTTATAAGAACTCCTGTTCTGTTTCTTAATCTGATATGACTCGATCTACTTTGTTAGTTCTTAATCCAGTACGATTAGATCTCCTTTTGTGTGTCGTAATATAGTACGATTAGACCATTTCTTTCTTCTCAATATCGTACTATTACAATTTCTTCCTTAATCATCGTGCAGGCATAATTAATAGGCCTCACTTTCTCAGTCCTTTTTCTTATACGACTAGATAATCACTTAATTATAAATCTTTAATGAATACGACCCGGTCTTGGCTCTTTTTAAATCAAATACGACTACTTCCCCTTTATTAGTTCTCAATCTCGTTCGATTGTTGTATCTCCTTCTGCGACTCACAATATATTACGATTAGTCGACTTTCTTAGTTCTCAATATCTTACGATTACACTTCTTCTTTAGTTATTAAGCTAATATGGTTGTCTCCATTCTCTTTCGAATGCGATTAGATCATTCATTTGATCTAAATCTTTTGTGCACAGGTCCCACACATTGTTCTCAATCTAGTCTAACTAAGTCACGTATTAGGGTCTTATCATCCGTTATTAGATATTCTTATCTTTTCAACATGTATGTCGATTAGATCACATTTGTAGTTTCTTAATTATATCCCTAATATTTTATCATGTGTTCTCCTTTTGCGATTCATAACATAGAACAGTTAGTCAATTTCTAGGCTCTCAATCATCGAACGATCGCAACTTCTTCCTTACTCGTAAAGCAAGTTTGATAGGTCTCATTTCTCTATTCTTTCGCAAATGCTATTAGATGATGTATTAGTTCTAAATCTTCAAGGAATAGGTCCAGCGCATGTTTCTTAGTCCATTCTTATTAAAACATATTTGTGTTCTTACCTGGTGAAATCTAATCGATATCTTTTCCATATGTGCTATGATTGGAACTCCTCTCATATTTCATAATCTTGCACGACTAATCTCCTTTCTTTGTTTTGAATTGCGTATGTTATGTCTCCTTTTGCTGTTCATTGTATAGCTCGATTAGTCGCATTTCTTAGTTCTCAATATTGTACGATTATCACTTCTTCCTTTGTCATTATACAAGGTGTAATTGGCTTCATTTCTACGATGTGTATAAAGTATAAGGTCTAATCGTCAGGTGTTACGACACTCTAGACTTTTTCAATCATACAGACCTAAGACTTAGTTCTTATAGCACATGCATAAAAACGTGAGAACACAACATCATGAGAAGGTTTAGAAGAAATAATGTTTCTACATGCACTTTGTTGAGAACTCATTTCTTGTTTCTTAATCTTATGCGGCTTGATCCAGTTATTAGTATTTAATCTTGTACGATTTGTCCCCTTTCTTAGTTCTCAATATAAATGCAGTACAACTCCTTCCACTAAGAGACAGATATTACTTGGCCTAAGAACACTCACTTATTTCTTCATGTGAATCATATTAGATTTGTGTTCTCATTCTTTTATGCATAGTTATAACTCACATTCTTAATTTGGCTCTTATACACATTTTAAGTTCTTATCTTGAGTTACGAGACAGTACTTTTATACATAACATCTGTTCATTTCTTAATCTGCTATGACTCGATCTACTTTGTTAGTTCATAATCCCGGACGAATAGATCCCCTTTATGTGAATCAAATATAGTACGATTAAACCCTTTCTTTCTTCTCAATCTGTAGAATATTACAATTTCTTCCTTAATCATCATGCAGGCACAATTAATGGGCCTCATTTCTCAGTTCATTTTCTTATACGATTAGATAATCTCTTAATTTTAAATCTTTAATGAATACGACCCACTCTTGGTTATTTTTAAATCTAATACGACTACTTCTCCATTATTAGTTCTCAATCTCGTTTGATTGTTGTATCTCCATCTGGGACTCACAATATATTACGATTAGTCGACTTTCTTAGATCTCAATATCTTACGATTACACTTCTTCCTTAGTTATTAAGCTAATATGGTTGCCTCCGTTCTCTTTCGAATGCGATTAGATCATTCATTTGTTCCAAATCTTTTGTGCACTGGACCCGCGCACACATCTCAATGTGTTAAAGAACTAACATACGTAATAGGGCTTATCATCCGTTATTAGATATTCTTATCTTTCAACATGTATGTCGATTAGATCACATTTGTAGTTTCTTAATTATATCCCTAATATTTTATCATGTGTTCTCCTTTTGCGATTCATAACCTAGAACAGTTAGTCGAATTTCTAGGCTCTCAATATCGAACGATCGCAACTTCTTCCTTACTCGTAAAGCAAGTTTGATAGGTCTCATTTCTCTATTCTTTCGCAAATGCTATTAGATGATGTATTAGTTCTAAATCTTCAAATGAGGAATAGGTCCAGCGCATGTAAGAAAGGAGATTATTCTTATTAAAACATATTTGTGTTCTTACCTGGTGAAATTTGATCTCATATCTTTTCCATATGTGCTATGATTGGAACTCCTCTCATATTTCATAATCTTGCACGACTAATCTCCTTTCTTTGTTTTGAATTGCGTATGTTATGTCTCCTTTTGCTGTTCATTGTATAGCTCGATTAGTCGCATTTCTTAGTTCTCAATATTGTACGATTATCACTTCTTCCTTTGTCATTATACAAGGTGTAATTGGCTTCATTTCTCGGTTCTTTTTCAATTAAGGTTAGATAATCATCTTTTGTTCAAAGTCTTTTTCAATTTCAACTGATTCTTGGTTCTTAACCTATAACTAAATTAATTCACATTTTACGTTGTTATCATGAGTTATTAGAACTTATTATGTTTCTACATGCACTTTGTTGAGAACTCCTTTCTTGTTTCTTAATCTTATGCGGCTTGATCCCAGTTATTAGTATTTATTCTTGTACGATTTGTCCCTTTCTTAGTTCTCAATATCGTAAATGCAGTACAACTCCTTCCACTGTGATTAAGCACGTATACTTGGCCTCATTTCTCACTTATTTCTTCAAAACCATCATATTATATTTGTGTTCTCATTCTTTTATGCATAGTTATAACTCATGGTTCTTAATTTGGCCAAATCAAACATTTTAAGTTCTTATCTTGAGTTACGAGACGTACTTTTATAAGAACTCCTGTTCTGTTTCTTAATCTGCTATGACTCGATCTACTTTGTTAGTTCATAATCCCGTACGAATAGATCCCCTTTACTGTATCGTAATATAGTACGATTAAACCCTTTCTTTCTTCTCAATACTGTACTATTACAATTTCTTCCTTAATCATCATGCAGCACAGGAGGAGGCAAAAGGAGAACACTGTCTCTTATATACATTAGATAATCTCTTAATTTTAAATCTTTAATGAATACGACCCACTCTTGGTTATTTTTAAATCTAATACGACTACTTCTCCATTATTAGTTCTCAATCTCGTTTGATTGTTGTATCTCCATCTGGGACTCACAATATATTACGATTAGTCGACTTTCTTAGATCTCAATATCTTACGATTACACTTCTTCCTTAGTTATTAAGCTAATATGGTTGCCTCCGTTCTCTTTCGAATGCGATTAGATCATTCATTTGTTCCAAATCTTTTGTGCACAGGTCCCGCGCATGGTTCTCAATCTAGTCTAACTAAGTCACGTATTAGGGGCTTATCATCCGTTATTAGATATTCTTATCTTTCAACATGTATGTCGATTAGATCACATTTGTAGTTTCTTAATTATATCCCTAATATTTTATCATGTGTTCTCCTTTTGCGATATCATAACCTAGAACAGTTAGTCAATTTCTAGGCTCTCAATATCGAACGATCGCAACTTCTTCCTTACTCGTAAAGCAAGTTTGATAGGTCTCATTTCTCTATTCTTTCGCAAATGCTATTAGATGATGTATTAGTTCTAAATCTTCAAGGAATAGGTCCAGCGCATGTTTCTTAGTCCATTCTTATTAAAACAGTATTTCGTGTCTTATGCTGATTAAGAAACAGATCTCATATCTTTTCCATATGTGCTATGATTGGAACTCCTCTCATATTTCATAATCTTGCACGACTAATCTCCTTTCTTTGTTTTGAATTGCGTATGTTATGTCTCCTTTTGCTGTTCATTGTATAGCTCGATTAGTCGCATTTCTTAGTTCTCAATATTGTACGATTATCACTTCTTCCTTTGTCAGAATACAAATGTGTAATTATACACATCTAGATGTGTATAATTATCTGTTAAGATAATCATCTTTTGTTCAAATTCTTTTTCAATTTCAACTGTCATTCTTGGTTCTTAACCTAGCACAATTAATTCACATTTTAAAGTTGTTATCATGAGTTATTAGAACTTATTATGTTTCTACATGCACTTTGTTGAGAACTCCTTTCTTGTTTCTTAATCTTATGCGGCTTGATCCCGTAACTCATTTAATCTTGTACGATTTGTCCCTTTCTTAGTTCTCAATATATGCAATTAACTCCTTCCACTGTGATTAAGCACGTATACTTGGCCTCATTTCTCACTTATTTCTTCAAAACCATCATATTATATTTGTGTTCTCATTCTTTTATGCATAGTTATAACTCATGGTTCTTAATTTGGCCAAATCAAACATTTTAAGTTCTTATCTTGAGTTACGAGACGTACTTTTATAAGAACTCCTGTTCTGTTTCTTAATCTGCTATGACTCGATCTACTTTGTTAGTTCATAATCCCGTACGAATAGATCCCCTTTACTGTATCGTAATATAGTACGATTAAACCCTTTCTTTCTTCTCAATCATATGACTGTACTATTACAATTTCTTCCTTAATCATCATGCAGGCACAATTAATGGGCCTCATTTCTCAGTTCATTTTCTTATACGATTAGATAATCTCTTAATTTTAAATCTTTAATGAATACGACCCACTCTTGGTTATTTTTAAATCTAATACGACTACTTCTCCATTATTAGTTCTCAATCTCGTTTGATTGTTGTATCTCCATCTGGGACTCACAATATATTACGATTAGTCGACTTTCTTAGATCTCAATATCTTACGATTACACTTCTTCCTTAGTTATTAAGCTAATATGGTTGCCTCCGTTCTCTTTCGAATGCGATTAGATCATTCATTTGTTCCAAATCTTTTGTGCACAAGAGACAGCGCATGGTTCTCAATCTAGTCTAACTAAGTCACGTATTAGGGGCTTATCATCCGTTATTAGATATTCTTATCTTTCAACATGTATGTCGATTAGATCACATTTGTAGTTTCTTAATTATATCCCTAATATTTTATCATGTGTTCTCCTTTTGCGATTCATAACCTAGAACAGTTAGTCAATTTCTAGGCTCTCAATATCGAACGATCGCAACTTCTTCCTTACTCGTAAAGCAAGTTTGATAGGTCTCATTTCTCTATTCTTTCGCAAATGCTATTAGATGATGTATTAGTTCTAAATCTTCAAGGAATAGGTCCAGCGCATGTTTCTTAGTCCATTCTTATTAAAACATATTTGTGTTCTTACCTGGTGAAATTTGATCTCATATCTTTTCCATATGTGCTATGATTGGAACTCCTCTCATATTTCATAATCTTGCACGACTAATCTCCTTTCTTTGTTTTGAATTGCGTATGTTATGTCTCCTTTTGCTGTTCATTGTATAGCTCGATTAGTCGCATTTCTTAGTTCTCAATATTGTACTATTACATGAACCTGTCTCTTATACACATCTAGATGTGTATAAGAGACAGCTACACACAAAAGAATGAGAACTAAAATATAATATGATGGGTGTATAAGAGACAGAAAGAATACTCATGCTATTTTATTATATTCCGGATTGAAACTGTACTATGTTTCTACATGCACTTTGTTGAGAACTCCTTTCTGTTTCTTAATCTTATGCGGCTTGATCCAGTTATTAGTATTTAATCTTGTACGATTTGTCCCCTTTCTTAGTTCTCAATATAAATGCAGTACAATCCTTCCACTGTGATTAAGCACGTATACTTGGCCTCATTTCTCACTTATTTCTTCAAAACCATCATATTATATTTGTGTTCTCATTCTTTTATGCATAGTTATAACTCATGGTTCTTAATTTGGCCAAATCAAACATTTTAAGTTCTTATCTTGAGTTACGATGTCACGCCCCAAAAACGGGACCGTAACACGCGCTATGATGAGAGTTTGTACTATAAAATCGAATAAGTTCATTTTTACACAAAAATACGAATTACAAAATTTCTTCTTAGTACAAAAGATGATACAACAAAAACAAAGTTCATCAATACAAAACCTATTTAATTAACCTCCCGGTCAGACTAGTACTGTGGATTTGTTAGCTATGCTTCTAAGAGACTGTCTCTTATACAGGTCGATACCAAGAGACGAGGGCAGACTAGTGGAGTGCAGGGTGGTCCGCCTGAGGACAAGAGGCGGAGGACTCAGGGGAGGTTTTGGCTCATAGGTGACCTAGGTATATAATTTTGGATGTGTTTACTAGTCGACCGGAGGTCAAGTTATCCCATCACAAGACCCCTTGATCAATTAGTTCAAAACATTCACAGTCACCATGGCGTCCCATGGATGACTATAGAACCAGTTCTCCACAAATCAAACATTTCCAAACACATCCAAAATTATATACCTAGGTCACCTATGAGCCAAAACAGTTATAAAATACTTTCATATCAAAAGAGTTTGCAACATATCATTTGATTAACATAAAATAGCTTGGTCCCGATTTCATATGTAATAATTCCAAAACTTGGTAAAAGTGCAGTTCCAAACATCATACACATTTTAAAATCCATCCAAACATATTTCGAAAGTCGTTAAATAAAAGAAGCATACAAAGGAAGAGGGTCTATGTTACCCACCTATAAAGTTAAAAACTTGGTAAAAGTGCAGTTCCAAACATCATACACATTTTAAAATCCATCCAAACATATTTCGAAAGTCGTTAAATAAAATACAAGTGGAAGAGGGTCTATGTTCCCACCTATCAAAGCAAAACTGCATAAATGATCACTGAACGCGATCGCCGGCGGTAGGTGGCGTGGTACCTAAAACATATATAAGAGGACTCTTAGAAGAGATGTAGAAATTAAAGAATAGACTAGGCGAAGCGAAAGCGCGAAGCTTGATGAAAACGACACCAACAGCTCTTTGGTCAAAAATGACCTTTTCACAATTTCGACCAACTTCGACAAGCTAAAACCCAGTCAAAACACTTAGTTAACCCCTCAAATTCGTATTACAGCTAGATTAGGAGATAATAAGCTCGGTTTTCAGAAAAATCGAAAAACTTCGCCTCTCTAGGCTATAAGTAGGCTATCCTCCTGCCAACAAAATCCAATTCCAAGGTATTCAAGGGACCTTGGTTACAACCCAACTCAAAACAACATAATCAACCATTAGTAAAATCCATAAACGAAAAGATTCACCGGAGCAATAGCCGGGACTATATCAATAGTATTCCACAACAATCCATACCCCATAACCACTACAATTAACTCTATTACAACATTAGCGCAACAACCTATGGTTGGAATTCCTCTTTACTACCAAACTGAAATTTTTACCGATTAGCCACACGCATGATTCAAACATGCTTCCTATCCAACCAACTACCAAGGAAACACTTAAAACCATCAAAAGATCATTAAAGATCCTTCAAACATAACCAATTATCCAAATTGTCCTAGTTGTAGCATCTTTTGTACTAAGAAGGAATGAAGGAAATCAATTCCACTTGGTTTCAAGTCTCAATTCCTATCCAAACTAACCTTAAAACACTCTTAAAACATCATTATGTGTATAAGACATAAGTATTCATAGCATAACTGTCACGCCCCAAAAACGGGACCGTAACACGCCGCGCTAAGGCACACGGGTCCAAAGCGCAAGGCACAAACGAACAGAGCAACAAACTTAACCGCAATGTAATAGAACCATCAAACCATTTCTTAACTATAAAACCATGAATCTTTCATGTTTACACAATAGTTACAAAGTTCCTTTTAGTAGTAAAGATGCTTGGAACAATATTTGAGTTCATTAATGTTGTAAAAGAGTGTTTGGTAGTGGTTAGGAGTGGAATGCTACTTGATATAGTCCCGGCTCATGCCATTTAAAAGTCAATAAACCATAATCATAAGTAGTTTCTAAAATGTATCATATGATTTAAACTTGGCATGTCCAAAACATAGTCAAAAAGATCCAATCATTTCAAAACATAGTATGCTAAAGCATAGCGAACAAATCCAAGTACGATTTCAATCCGAATATAATAAAATAGCATGAGTATCTTTTAGGCTCAAGGTATGACTTCGGTACTAGCCAGATCTAGTACTCTACCACACCTACTAGTCTGACCGGGAGGTCAAGTTATCCCATCACAAGACACCGTATCAGAGAGTTCATAACATTCACAGAAGTCAACACGGCGTCCCATGGATGACTATAGAACCGGTTCTCCACAATTCACACATTTCTAAACATATCCAAAATTATATACCTCGGTCACCTATGAGCCAAAACAGTCATAAAATGCTTTCATATCAAAAGAGTTTGCAAACATATCAATTGATTATCATAAAATAGCTTGGTCCCGATTTCATTATGTAATAATTCCAAAACTTCTTAAAAGTGCAGTTCCAAACATCATACACATTCTAAAATCCATCCAAACATATTCTAGGAATTCAAGATATCTGTTATAGTGGAAGAGGGTCTATGTTACCCACCTATCAAGTTCCAAAACTTGGTAAAAGTGCAGTTCCAAACATCATACACATTTTAAAATCCATACAAACATATTTCGAAAGTCGTTAAATAAAATACAAGTGGAAGAGGGTCTATGTTACCCACCTATCAAAGCAAAAACTGCACAAATGATCACTGAACACGATCGCCTGCGGTAGGTGACGTGGTACCTAAAACAGATATAAGAGGACTCTTAGAAGAGATGTAGAAGTTAAAGAATGACTAGGGAAGCGAAAACGACGCGAAGCGATAGAAAACGACACCATGACTCTTTGGTCAAAAATGACCTTATCACAATTCTCGACCAACCCTTGACAAGCTAAAACCCCAGTCAAAACACTTAGTTAACCCTCAAATTCGTATTATAGCTAGATTAGGAGATAATAAGCTCGGTTTTCCGAAAAACCGAAAACTTCGCCTCTCCTAGGCTATAATTAGGCTATCCTCCTGCCAATAAAATCCAATTCCAAGGTATTCACCTAGGGACCTTGGTTACAACCCAACTCAAAACAACATATGGTACCAACCAACAAAATGCATTTCCAAGGTATTCATGCCGGACCTTGGTTACAACCCAACTCAAAAGTACTATTCAATGAATCAGTTTATTCTCATCTGCTCCGTTGAATCAATAGCGGGACTATATCAATAGCATTCCACAACAATCCATACCCCATAACCACTACAATTAACTCTATTACAACATTAGAGCAACAACCTATGGTTGGAATTCCTCTTTACTACCAAACTGAAATTTTTACCGATTAGCCACACGCATGATTCAAACATGCTTCCTATCCAACCCACTACCAAGGAAACACTTAAAACCATCAAAAGATCATTAAATATCCTTCAAACATAACCAATTATCCAAATTATCCTAGTTGCGCCAAACTTCCGCTTACTTACAAAATTATTGCAATCAATTCCACTTGGTTTCAAGTCTCAATTCCTATCCAAACTAACCTTAAAACACTCTTAAAACATCATTATGTGCATAGACATAAGCATTCATAGCATAACATTCTAGGGCACATATGGAAGACAAAACCCTAACTCATAATCTTAAAATTTGTAATCTAACCATGGAAAGTTGTTAAAAATCAACCCTAATCACTTCCCAACCTCCAAAACACTAAAAACAACCCATAACATACATAAATCATAACTTATAAGGCTGAAAGATGAAATTTCTTCTTCATAAAGAATCCTACAAACTTGAAATTAAAGCTTAGATCATAAAGCCCATAAGCCAAAAATGCTAAAATACATAAAATCTTACCTTCCAAGTGATTTCTACTTGAAATCCAAGAAAACTTTTGGGGGAAAATGAAGAAGAAATTTCGGCCAGCAGCAAGGAAGAAAATAGATGAAGAAGAAACAACAAGAAGAAGACTTAAAAAGAAATTCCAAAGTTGACCCCAAATAGTACTCCATTTGACCAAATAGTCTCCAAGTTGACTATTTGACCCAAAAACTAATTTTTTTCTACTAAATTATCATTATCTTGAATAATTCAGCCATCATAAAACACTCACACACCACAATGCACTAATTACACTTAGTCCAACTTTTGACCCGTTTACCCGCCGGTACCGAAATCGCGTAAATCGAAAAATTTGCCGAATTGAAAAACGAATAAGTTGAAGTACGTAATGACTAAAAATAATATGAAAAACATTTTAAACCATTTAAAATCAAAGAACAAGGCTATTAAAATACTGGGTTTCACATTCTACCCCCCTTAAACAAAGTTTCGTCCTCGAAACTTAAATGGCATGATACATTTTAGAAACTACTTATGATCATGGGATTGCCTTTGGAATCATTCGGCACACATAAACGTGTATCATGAGACAGAGCTTGTGATTATCTTTATGTTTCACCATTACGTACTTTCAACATTACTTTACGTAGCTCGGGATCATCTAACGGGACACCTTAAGGCGATCCACCGGTGTAGATTGAACAACCAATGCTGCCAAAGTCTGCTCATAGACTCAACAACCTCCAAATTCAAAGCCTCAAATGACAAATCAAAGAGCCATACAGGGCCGGTGATTTGACTTAAAGCATCGACAACCTTATTAGCTTTACCGGGATGATAGCTAATGGTCGAGAAGGACTACGACCCTGTCTCTTATACACATCTAGATGTGTATAAGAGACAGAGCAGCGAGATCAGTCCCCAAACCACTCGAGAAGCATCACTATAAACCACAAATCCTCCGAACACGAAGGTAAAGTCAACACAGATGTCACCAACCTATGCTTAAGCTTTTGAAAGCTTGCCTCATACTTATCCGACCATTCAAACTTGGTTCTCTTACGGGTAAGCGCGTCAAAGGGAAGCAATTCGTGAAATCCTCCACAAATTTCCTATAATAACCAGCTAAGCCTGAAAACTCCGCACCTCGATCCTGGTGGTAGGTCTAGGCCAATCAACAATGGCCTCAATCTTCTTGGGATCTACAGAAACCTCTTCCTCTAACACCACATGACCCAAAAATGCAACACTCCGAAGCCAAAACTCGCATTTGCTAAGCTTACCATACAATTGCTCTTTCCTCAACAAGCTGTGTATAANGTTCAATGCAAAGTCTCAAACTACCATCTTTCTTCCGAACAAATAAGACCGGTGCTCCCCAAGGTGAAACATTGGACGAATGAATTTCTTGTCCAAAAGTTCTTGAAGCTGCTCCTTCAACTCCTTTAGCTCCGCAGGTGCCATACGGTAGGGGGCCTTTGAAATTGGTGCCACCCCATGGTTCTTTTACAAATCTCAAAATCGACAACCCGCTGTTTTAGGTTGAGTTTCCGGACGTGTTTAAGGCTTTAGATAGGGGTTGTGAGAGCGGGTTGGCTTATGTGATAGACTCTGATGTGTGTCTCTTATACACATCTAGATGTGTATAATAGACAGCATAGACCCTCTTCCACTTGTATTTTATTTAACGACTGTCGGTTATGTTTGGATCTAGATGTGTATAAGAGACAGATTTATGTTGTCTCTTATACACATCTAGATGTGTATAAGTTTTGACAGGGTTATGGATTTTATAAGAGACAGCTCTAGGAGGGGTCGCGTCGACCCTCGCCTGAGTCCTTTGCCTCTTGTCCTCAGGCTGACCACCCTGCACTCCACTAGTCTGCCCTCGATTTGGTGCGAACTTAGGACAATCTCTGATCAAATGACCGTGCTCGCCACAATTAAAGCAAGCTCCATGGGACCAATGGTGACTGCCCAGAGTGTAGTCGACCACAAGACCGGCATGGCTTGCGACGGCTGCTGGCCATCCGTCTCGAGATCTCGAGGCTGGCTCCCAATCGAAGAAGGAAGAACATCGACGGACCTCTAGAGAAACCACCCTGTCGACCACGACTCCTCTCCCATTTGGAGGTGCTAAAATCACCGTTCGGCCATTGTCCTGCGGCGAGACGAAATGGTCGGCTAGTCAGCTGTCTGTCTTGTGGCGCGAGCTCGACCCCTCTGAAAGGTATCGATCTCTCCTCACGCCTCGCTCCAAATCAAGCTTTCAGGTTAGAACTGTGCCCCAACCGCCGCAATGGCGCCATAATCAACCACTGGCTGTCCAGTCGGAGGAGAAGGTGCTGACGACCCTACCTCGTTCCTAGGGTAGACCGCAGGCCTAGTAACACTCTCGGGCGACTCGACTACGGGGATCTCTGGCGGATCCCCACCGCCGGACGCTCCCGAGTGAGGTCTGGCATGCCGAGCCTCTGCGACCTCTAGAACCAAAACGCGTCCTAGGCGGCATACTAGGCTGATAAGAGTCAAAGACGGAATCATGAGCAAAGAATAACTCTTCAAGAATCAACAAATACACATCTAGACCTGGATTACATAACCAAGGACCTCTCAAAACCCCCAAAATAAGTCAATCAATAACTCCAGGTCAAAGAATTCCACAGATCCTGTAGTGTCGCGAGCAAAACAGAATCTTATATAATTCTAAGCCGAACACATCGATTTACACCTCGAAAGACTCATCGAATACCTATTCTTGGACTTAGGATTCAAACCTATTGCTCGATACCACTAAATGTCACGCCCCAAAAGCGGGTTTGATCCAAAGCGCAAGGCACAAACGAAAAAAGCAACAAACTTAACCGTAATGTAATAGAACCATGAAACCATTTCTTAACTATAAAACCGAATATCATCATTTATTACACAAAAAAATACGAATTACAAAATTCCTTCTTAGTACAAAAGATGCTACAACAAAAACAAAGTTCATCAATACAAAACCTCTCTTATACACTACCCTTTCCAAACAAAAGAAGCTTGGAAGATTATCCGCAGAGTCCTACCGGTAATGTGGAATCTGGAGAAAATCTAAAAGCGCTACTTGTGATGGAGAGTCAAAAGCGAGCACCTAATCGAAAAATTATAAGTCACGTGGGGTGAGCATAACTAGCTCGGTGGATATCATAAAAGCTCTTCAAATGGGGCCAAGCATTTCGTTAAAAAGAAAACATAAAGATAATAACATTTGTGAAACATAGTATGAAACAGTTTCTAAAATGTCTCATGCCATCCAGGATGTTAAAAGTCAATAAACCATAATCATAAGTAGTTTCTAAAATGTATCATGCCATTTAAACTTGAGCATGTCCAAAGCCTTTATGGAGTTGATGAATAGGGTGTTCAAGGACTATCTTGATGTATGTGTAGTGGCTGGCTCTTATACACATCTAGATGTGTATAAGAGGCAGGTATATAATCTTTTAGGCTCAACGGTATGACTTTCGATACTAGCGGATCTAGTAATCTACCACACCTACTAGTCGGCCGGGAGGTCAAGTTATCCCATCACAAGACCCGTATCAGAGAGTTCATAACATTCACAGAAGTCACCACGGCGTCCCATGGATGACTATAGAACCGGTTCTCCACAATTCACACATTTCTAAACATATCCAAAATTATATACCTCGGTCACCTATGAGCCAAAACAGTCATAAAATGCTTTCATATCAAAAGAGACTTATAAACATCTCCGTTGATTAGAATAAAATACTCTTGACCTGGATTTCATATGTAATAATTCCAAAACTTCTTAAAAGTGCGTTCCAAACATCATACACATTCTAAAATCCATCCAAACATATTTGAAAGTCGTTAAACAAAATACAAGTGGAAGAGGGTCTATGTTACCCACCTATCAAGTTCCAAAACTTGGTAAAAGTGCGTTCAAACATCATACACATTTTAAAATCCATCCAAACATATTTGAAAGTCGTTAAATCAAATACAAGTGGAAGAGGGTCTATGTTACCCACCTATCAAAGCAAAAACTGCACAAATGATTTATAATAAAAACTTCGCCTCTCTCTAGGCTATAATTAGGCTATCCTCCCTGCCAACAAAATCTAATTCCAAGGTATTCAAGGGACCTTGGTTACAACCCAACTCAAAACAACATATTCAATCAACCAACAAAATCCATTTCCAAGGTATTCAAGGGACCTTGGTTACAATAACTCAAAACAACATATTCTAACCAACCAATGCATAAACGGAAAGATTCACCGGAGCAATAGCCGGGACTATATCAATAGTATTCCACAACAATCCATACCCCATAACCACTACAATTAACTCTATTACAACATTAGAGCAACAACCTATGGTTGGAATTCCTCTTTACTACCAAACTGAAATTTTTACCGATTAGCCACACGCATGATTCAAACATGCTTCCTATCCAACCCACTACCAAGGAAACACTTAAAACCATCAAAAGATCATTAAATATCCTTCAAACATAACCAATTATCCAAATTATCATAGTTGCGCCAAACTTCCGCTTACTTACAAAATGAAGGGAAATCAATTCCACTTGGTTTCAAGTCTCAATTCCTATCCAAACTAACCTTAAAACACTCTTAAAACATCATTATGTGCATAGACATAAGCATTCATAGCATAACATTCTAGGGCACATATGGAAGACAAAACCCTAACTCATAATCTTAAAATTTGTAATCTAACCATGGAAAGTTGTTAAAAATCAACCCCAATCACTTCCCAACCTCCAAAACACTAAAAACAACCCATAATGTACATAAATCATAACTTATAAGGCTGCAAAGAGATCTCAGCCATAAAGAATCCTACAAACTTGAAATTAAAGCTTAGATCATAAAGCCCATAAGCCAAAAATGCTAAAATACATAAAATCTTACCTTCCAAGTGATTTCTACTTGAAATCCAAGAAAACTTTTGGGGGGAAAATGAAGAAGAAATTTCGGCCAGCAGCAAGGAAGAAAATGAAGAAGACAAGTTTTCTTCTTGCACAGTGGGAAGAAGACTTAAAAAGAAATCGGCACATGTGGATAGAGAGACAGCCTGGGGAGCGGCGGGTAAACGGGTCAACAGTTGACTATTTGACCCAAAAACTAATTTTTTGCTACTAAATTATCATTATCTTGAATATTTATAGCTTTCACTAGGGTTTCACATTAGATGTGGTATAAGAGACAGACTAAAAGAACACCACTACCCGTTTACCCTTGTCAGAAATCGCGTCTCTTAAACAATTTGCCGAATTAAAAAACGAATAAGTTGAAGTACTTAATGACTAAAAATAATATGAAAAACATTTTAAACCATTTAAAATCAAAGAACAAGGCTATTAAAATACTGGGTTTCACAATAACATTCTAGGGCACATATGGAAGACAAAACCCTAACTCATAATCTTAAAATTTGTAATCTAACCATGGAAAGTTGTTAAAAATCAACCCCAATCACTTCCCAACCTCCAAAACACTAAAAACAACCCATAACATACATAAATCATAACTTACAAGGTTATAAGCTGCAAAGAGGGTTTATTTCAGCCATAAAGAATCCTACAAAACTTGAAATTAAAGCTTGAATCATAAAGCCCATAAGCCATAAATGCTTGGGGTCATAAAATCTTACCTTCCAAGTGATTTCTACTTGAAAGGTGCTGTGTAAACCAGTTAAAATCAAAGAACAAGGCTATTAAAATATTGGGTTTCACATTCTACCCCTCTTAAACAAAGTTTCATCCTCGAAACTTACGAAATCACGAAGCAAATAAAGCTGGATACTTCGATCTCATGAGGCTCTCAAGCTCCCAGGTAGCTTCTCAGTGCTATCAACTGTTTATAAGCCAAATAGCTCTCACAACCCCTATCTATGGCCTTAAACGCCTTCACTGCTGATATAATCGGAATCCTACTCTTGGACTTCTTTTCATTCCCATGAAAAATCACCGTATCTAAACCAGGCATCTGAAACATCACATACCTCTCTTTACAATCAATCGTCGCACCATTAGCCGCCAACCAATCCATTCCCAAAATCAAATCAAAGTCGGTCATCATTGAAGGGTCTTTAATGATCTTTTGATGGTTTTAGGTGTTTTCCTTTGTTGTGGGATGCTATTGATATAGTCCCGGCTATTGCTCCGGTCTTTCGCCTCTTGTCCTCCGGCGGACCACCCTGCACTCCACTTGTCTGCCCTCGATTTGGTGCGACCTTAGGACAATCTCTGATCAAATGGTCGCGCTCGCCACAATTAAAGCAAGCTCCAGGTGTTTTTGTTTGTGGTTAGAAGTTTGACCAAAGACACTGGCTGTCCAGTCGGAGGAGAAGGTGCTGACGACCCTACCTCGTTCCTAGGGTAGACCGCAGGCCTAGTAACACTCTCTGAAGCTGACTCGACTTTAGTAGCAAAGGTTAGTTCCTAAGTCCTAGGAAGGTATTCGAATGCTCTGAATCTATATAAGATGTCTGCCCCAAAATCGACACCGTAACACACCTGTCGCTTATGGCACACCGGTCCAGAGTGCAAGGCAGACAGGAACAGGAGTTCTTATGAACTTAACCGCAATGTAATAGAACCATCAAACCATTTCTTAACTATAAAACCGAATAAGTTCATTTTTACACAAAAATACGAATTACAAAATTTCTTCTTAGTACAAAAGATGCTACAACAAAAACAAAGTTCATCAATACAAAACCTATCTAATACACTATTAGGTCCAAACAAAGAGAAGCTTGGAAGATTATCATGAGAGTCCTACCGTAATGTGGAATGGAGAAAATCTAAAAGCTGCTAATGGAGAGTAAAAATGAGCACCTAATCGAAAAATTGTAAATCACGTGGGGTGAGCATAACTAGCTCAGTGGATATCATACTTGTTAACCTTATACATATGTTCACAAAATAACGATAGCACTGTTACCGAAAGATGTGCTCTAATGAAGTTTCTAAAATGTCTCATGGCATTTAAACATCGAGCATGTCCAAAACATAGCCAAAAAGATCCATTCATTTCAAAACATAGCTAAAATGTCTCATGCCATTTAAACGTCGGTATGTCCAAAACATAGCCAAAAAGATCCAATCATTTCAAAACATAGTATGCTAAAGCATAGCGAACAAATCCAAGTACGCTTTCAAATCCGAATATAATAAAATAGCATGAGTATCTTTTAGGCTCGAAGGTATGACCTACGGTACTAGTCGATCTAGTAATCTACCACACCTACTAGTCGGACCGGAGGTCAAGTTATCCCATCACAAGACCCCATGATCAATTAGTTCAAAACATTCACAGAGTCACCATGGCGTCCCATGGATGACTATAGAACTAGTTCTCCACAAATCAATGACATTTCTCAAACACATCTAAAATTGTATAAGAGGTCATACTATGAGAAAACAGTTATAAAATGACTTTCATATCAAAAGAGTTTGCAAGGCATATCATTTGATTCACATAAAATAGTTTGGTCCCGATTTCATATGTAATAATTCCAAAACTTGGTAAAAGTGCAGTTCCAAACATCATACACATTTTAAAATCCACCCAAACATCTTTGAAAGTCGTTAAATAAAATACAAGTGGAAGAGGTCTATGTTACCCACCTATCAAGTTCCAAAACTTGGTAAAAGTGCAGTTCAAACATCATACACATTTTAAAATCCATCCAAACATATTTGAAAGTCGTTAAATAAAATACAAGTGGAAGAGGGTCTATGTTACCCACCTATCAAAGCAAAATGCATAAATGATCACTTGACGCGATCGCCGACGGTGATCTGTTTTAGGTACCACGCCACCTCTGTCTCTTATACACATCTATTATTTTCCAGTCAAAACACTTAGTTAACCCCTCAAATTCGTATTGACTAGATTAGGAGATAATAAGCTCAGTTTTCCAGAAAAACCGAAAAACTTCGCCTCTCCCTAGGCTATAAGTAGGCTATCCTCCCTGCCAACAAAATCCAATTCCAAGGTATTCAAGGGACCTTGGTTACAACCCAACTCAAAACAACATAATCAACCAACCAACAAAATCCATAAACGGAAAGATTCACCGGAGCAATAGCCGGGACTATATCAATAGTATTCCACAACAATCCATACCCCATAACCACTACAATTAACTCTATTACAACATTAGAGCAACAACCTATGGTTGGAATTCCTCTTTACTACCAAACTGAAATTTTTACCGATTAGCCACACGCATGATTCAAACATGCTTCCTATCCAACCAACTACCAAGGAAACACTTAAAACCATCAAAAGATCATTAAAGATCCTTCAAACATAACCAATTATCCAAATTATCCTAGTTGCGCCAAACTTCCGCTTACTTACAAAATGAAGGGAAATCAATTCCACTTGGTTTCAAGTCTCAATTCCTATCCAAACTAACCTTAAAACACTCTTAAAACATCATTATGTGCATAGACATAAGTATTCATAGCATAACATTCTAGGGCACATATTGAAGACAGGTTTTAATGTCATAATCTTAAAGTTTGTAATCTAACCAGGAAAGTTGTTAAAAATCAACCCCAATCACTTCCCAACCTCCAAAACACTAAAAACAACCCATAACATACATAAATCATAACTTACAAGGCTGCAAAGAGGGTTTATTTCAGCCATAAAGAATCCTACAAAACTTGAAATTAAAGCTTGAATCATAAAGCCCATAAGCCATAAATGCTAAAATACATAAAATCTTACCTTCCAAGTGATTTCTACTTGAAATCCAAGAAAATTTTTGGGGAAAAAGGAGAAGAGGAGTATGGCCAGCAGCTGGAGAAAATGAGGAAGAAACAAGCAAGAAGAAGACTAAAAGTAGAAATTCCAAGGTTAACCCAAATAGTTCCCCAATTGACCAAATAGTCTCCAAGTTGACTAATTAACCCAAAAACTAATTTTTGCTACTAAATTATCATTTGTTTCTGAATAATTCAGCCATCATACAACACTCACACACCACAATGCACTAATTATACTTAATCCAACTTTTGACCCGTTTACCTGCTGGAACCGAAATCGCGTAAATCGAAAAATTTGCCGAATTGAAAAACGAATAAGTTGAAGTACTTAATGACTAAAAATAATATGAAAAACATTTTAAACCAGTTAAAATCAAAGAACAAGGCTATTAAAATACTGGGTTTCACATACGAGATGTACTTTCATAAGAACTCCTGTTCTGTTTCTTAATCTGCTATGACTCGATCTACTTTGTTAGTTCATAATCCCGTACGATTAGATCCCCTTTACTGTATCGTAATATAGTACGATTAAACCCTTTCTTTCTTCTCAATACCGTACTATTACAATTTCTTCCTTAATCGACAGAGGGTTTATCGTGCAGGCACAATTAATGGGCCTCATTTCTCAGTTCATTTTCTTATACGATTAGATAATCTCTTAATTTTAAATCTTTAATGAATACGACCCGCTCTTGGTTCTTTTTAAATCTAATACGACTATTTCTCCATTATTAGTTCTCAATCTCGTTTGATTGTTGTATCTCCTTTTGGGACTCACAATATATTACGATTAGTCGACTTTCTTAGATCTCAATATCTTACTATTACACTTCTTCCTTAGTTATTAAGCTAATATGGTTGCCTCCGTTCTCTTTCGAATGCGATTAGATCATTCATTTGATCCAAATCTTTTGTGCACAGGTCCCACGCATGGTTCTCAATCTAGTCTAACTAAGTCACGTATTAGGGGCTTATCATTCGTTATTAGATATTCTTATCTTTTCAACATGTATGTCGATTAGATCACATTTGTAGTTTCTTAATTATATCCCTAATATTTTATCATGTGTTCTCCTTTTGCGATTCATAACATAGATAGAGACAGTTAGTCAATTTCTAGGCTCTCAATATCGAACGATCGCACCTTCTTCCATACTCGTAAAGCAAGTTTGATAGGTCTCATTTCTCTATTCTTTCGCAAATGCTATTAGATGATGTATTAGTTCTAAATCTTCAAGGAATGGGTGTCTCTTATGTTTCTTTGTCCATTCTGATTAAAACATATTTGTGTTCTTACCTGGTGAAATTTGATCTCATATCTTTTCCATATGTGCTATGATTGGAACTCCTCTCATATTTCGTAATCTTGCACGACTAATCTCCTTTCTTTGTTCTGAATTGCGTATGTTGTGTCTCCTTTTGTTGTTCATTGCATAGCTCGATTAGTCGCATTTCTTGGCTCTCAATATTGTACGATTATCACTTCTTCCATTGTCATTATACAAGGTGTAATTGGCTTCATTTCTCAGTTCTTTTTCAAACAAGGTTAGATAATCATCTTTTGTTCAAAGTCTTTTTGAATTTGAACTGATTCTTGGTTCTTAAGAAATTCTCGACCTTGCATGATTAATTAACATTTTACGTTGTTATCATGAGTTATTAGAACTTATTATGTTTCTACATGTACTTTATTGAGAACTTCTTTCTTGTTTCTTAATCTTAAGCGACTTGATCCCAGTTATTAGTATTTAATCTTGTACGATTTGTCCCCTTTCTTAGTTCTCAATATCGTACTTATACAACTCTTTCCACTGTGATTAAGCACAGTCACTTGGCCTCATTTCTCAATAATTTCTTCAAAACCATCATATTATATTTTAGTTCTTATTTTTTATGCATAGTTATCACTCATGAAAATTAATTTGGCCAAATCAAATCGCATTTTAAGTTCTTATCTTGAGTTACGAGATTTACTTTTATAAGAACTCCTGTTGTGTTTCTTAATCTGCTATGACTCGATCTACTTTGTTTGTTCTTAATCCTATACGATTAGATCTCCTTTACTGTGTCGTAATATAGACGATTAGAAGAGACTTTCTTCTCAATATCGTACTATTTCACAAAGGAGATCTTAATCATTGTGTCTCTTATACAAATAATAGATCTCATTTCACAGTTCTTTTTCTTAAATATGAATAGATAATCTCTTAATTATAAATCTTTAATGAGATACGAAGAGTCTCTTAGATGGATCTAGATGTCTAATATACACTAAAGATGTCTCTTAGAGACAATCTCATTTGAAGTTGTATTTTGTTACGACGCACAATATATTACGATTAGTCGACTTTCTAAGTTCTCAATATCTTACGATCACACTTCTTCCTTAGTTATTAAGCTAATATGGTTGCCTCCGTTCTCTTTCGAATGCGATTAGATCATTCATTTGACCGAAATCTTTTGTGCACAGGTCCCACACATGGTTCTCAATCTAGTCTAACTAAGTAACGTATTAGGGGTTTATCATCCGTTATTAGATATTCTTATCTTTTCAACATGTATGTGGATTAGATCACATTTGTAGTTTCTTAATTATCTCCTATTATTTTATCATGTGTTCTCCTTTTGCGATTCATAACATTGAACAGTTAGTCAATTTCTTGGCTCTCAATATCGAACGATCGCAACTTCTTCCTTACTCGTAAAGCAAGTTTGATCGGCCTCATTTCTCTATTCTTTCGTAAATGCTATTAGATGATGTATTAGTTCTAAATCTTCAAGGAATAGGTCCAGCGCATGGTTCACAATCCATTCTTATTAAAACATATTTATGTTCTTACCTTGTGAAATTTGATCTCATATCTTTTCCATATGTGCTATGAAAGGAACTCCTATCATATTTCATAATCTTGCACATCTAATCTGTTTCTTAACACATGCAGATGTTATAACCTTTTGTTGAGACTAATCGCACAGCTCGATTAGTCGCATTTCTTGGCTCTCAATATTGTACGATTATCACTTCTTCCATTGTCATTATACAATGTGTAATTGGCTTCATTTCTCAGTTCTTTTCCAAACAAGGTTAGATAATCATCTTTTGTTCAAAGTCTTTTTCAATTTGAACTGATTCGGCACTTCTTCGTTCTTAACCTAGCATAATTAATTCACATTTTACGTTGTTATCATGAGTTATTAGAACTTATTATATTTCTACATGTACTTTGTTGAGAACTCCTTTCTTGTTTCTTAATCTTATGCGACTTGATCCCAGTTATTAGTATTTAATCATGTACGATTTGTCCCCATTCTTAGTCTCTCAACATAAATGCAGTACAACTCCTTCTACTGTGATTAAGCACGTATACTTGGCCTCATTTCTCACTTATTTCTCCAAAACCGTCATATTATATTTTAGTTCTTATTCTTTTATGCATAGTTATCACTCATGGTTCTTAATTTGGCCAAATCAAATCGCATTTTAAGTTCTTATCTTGAGTTACGAGATTTACTTTTATAGAACTCCTGTTCTATTTCTTAATTGTAATAGTACGGTCTAGAAGTTTGAACTACGTATCCCGGACGATTAGATCTCCTTTACTGTGTCGTAATATAGTACGATTAGACCCTTTCTTTCTTCCCGGAAGATGGAATATCGTACTATTACAATTTCTTCCTTAATCATTGTGCAGGCACAATTAATAGGTCTCATTTCTCAGTTCTTTTTCTTATACGATAAGATGATCTCTTAATTTTAAATCTTTAATGAATACGACCCGCTCTTGGTTCTATTCAGATCTAATACGACTGCTTCTCCTTTATTAATTCTCAATCTTGTTTGATTGTTGTATCTCCTTCTGCGACTCATAATATATATTATGATTAGTCGACTTTCTTAGTTCTCAATATCTTACGATTACACTTCTTCCTTAGATATTAAGCTAATATGGTTGCCTCTCTTTCGAATGCGATTAGATCATTCATTTGATCTAAATCTTTTGTGCACAGATCCCACACATGGTTCTCAATCTAGTCTAATTAAGTCACGTATTAGGGGCTTATCATGCGTTATTAGATAATCTTTTCAACATGTATGTCGATTAGATCACCTTTCTAGTTTCTTAATTATTAGATGAAGTTTTTCATTCGGCTAGAAGAATTAAGACTAAGGGACTTTGGTTTCCTTCCTTGATCACTCAGTTGTGCATTGATTCAGGTATTCATTTGGATGATGAAGTTGATAAAAGGATTGCTATGAATAAGCCGATCGACAATAGAGTCACAAAAATGAATCCAATTTTAAAGCAATCAAGCAAAAGCAAGGCAACAAACTCATTCAATCGTCGAAATGCAAAGAGAAGCATGGAGTACTGCTTGACGAATCTTGAGCATCAAATGGAGCATCAATTCCAATAAATGAAGGCCATGGGACAGTTATTCCACTATAATGGTGAGGCCTTGAACACTGTGGAATAAGTCACACTCCAACTTTGCTAACTATATTACTCCCAAAGTCTCGTATCCTTGGCCTGTGTGAAAATATTGGGGACAAAGTTTCATTTTAAGTTGGAGGTATGTGTTTGTATTTTTGGTGGTGTGTTTGTAATATGTACTTTGTGTTGCGAATGTTTGATTCTTTTTTTTTTCCATCTTTGGTGGTGTAATTGTTTTAGGAATTAGGTTTTCTTTTCAAAGAAAATCCCAAAAACACAAAAAGATTTTCATTTTTAGGAAGTTTTTATCGGTCTTGAGGATTTGACTACATAAAAGACTCCCTAGCCACTGGATCACAGTTTTCAGGATTTCTATGCCCCCTTTACTTGAACTATTGTAGAGGACTAAATAAAAATATTTTTCTTTTTAGTGTCTTATTTGAATTCATTAATGTTTGTGATATGTGTCAAAGATTTAAAAATGTTTCAAAGTGGTACTAGTCTTGTTAGAGTGTATAGATTGAAAATGCATATAAAATTTTCTATTGTTTTTTGAATTCTTTGAGTTATAAGTGTTACCACTATATACTTAAATATATTTCCTTGACGAGTAAGGGTGTGATAGTGTGGTAATTTTCAATGTGTTTATCACTAATTGCCTTGCGATATTTGTCAACTTGTGACATTCATTGAAACTGTGTGTGATTTTTATACTTGAGAAATATGAGTAGAGTTTAGACTAAGGAAATGATTTTGGCGAAGTTCTTTGGACTGTTTGAGCTAAAAAGCCTACGTAAATTACATTTTATCCTTGTTACCCCCTTTTGAGCTTTATAAGACTTATTTCTTCGTTTAACCATGTTATTTAAACCGTGATAATCCTGTCTATTTTATCAGATTTGTATCATAGTACTTAGCGTTGATTCTATTTTAGATATCAATGCTATGGTTATTTTTGTAATGGTCGATTGAAAGAAAGTGTTGTTGGGGGAAAGTTAATGTTATATCTTGTTTGATGCATACCTCCCCTTATGTGTTGAAAAGAAAAAAGATAAAAAAAAAAGATAAAAAAAAAGAAAGAAAGAAAAGAAGGACAATTCTTTCTAAATTTGTGTTTAATGTTATATATAAAGAGGGAAAATACCTTTTAAGTTGTAATAAAGAAGGTACATTTTGCCTTCAAAAGTTGTGATTGGTTAAAGAGTATGGTTACTTGCGGGATGTTCAAGTTATTCACCAACGTGTCAAGGCGATTTAAGGTACTCTTATCCATATATATATCCTACATACCTTGATCCCTTATCCCATGTTACAAGCTTTAAAAACTTACTCAATCCTTAGTTTGAATTCATTTGTATTAGTAAGTATTTTGTAAGCTTAAAACTTTTTCCAATATGTTTGTCCCTTGTTAAACGTATGCTCAATGGGTTTTCATTGATTCATAAGCAATTGCTATCTTCTTTCATGAGAGGAAAGTTAACATTTTTATAATGATGAGTTGGGATTAATTAGCAAAGTTCTTTTATATTCATGTTGAATCCATATCTCTTCTTGTTTTAATTTTACCTTTGTTTCATGTTGAAGAATTGATGTGTTTGTATATGTTTATATGTTTAAGAGTGTTTGTTTAACTCAGAATGAGTAAAAGTTAGACTTAGGGGGTGTGTTAACTCTCTAAAAGAGATTTTTTTACATGAATTTTAGCTTGAGTTGTAGTCGGTTTTCGAGGTATCTTGTTCGTTAATTAGGGATATTTTGATAATTTTAGAATTTAGAGTCTAAATATTAATTTATGCGTTTTATTATTTAAATACACTTATTTATGTATTTTATGGTATTTTTATAGATTTGGGACAAATCGAAGGTTAGATGGACAGAAACGAAGCAAAAATGGTGAGCTAGCCTACAGGCCCTAGGCACGGGTGCGCCTGGGAGACCTGAGCCACGGTCCGAGACTGCCTCGAAGGTGCAAGTATGCCTTGGGGAGCTGACTCGCACCTAGGCTATAGGCTCAAAACGGGATGTAACGAGTTTTTGACTTATACGGCTTCCTTGGGGTATTTTTGGCATCCAAACTTGTAAAACCCTAATGGGGGTTATAAATAAGTGTTCATATAAAGTTGGTACATAGAAGAAAATAACAGAGAGAGGAAAAAATACGTAACATCAGTTTAAGGTTAGAGTAGCCATATGAAGAAAGTCATAAGTAAGAGCGAAGAATACCATTCTAAGAGGAGAATTCACACAAAAAAGGCCAAGAATCGAGACTAAATCCAGTTTCCTTCTTATTTCTTTTCCTTGTCATTATTTACTCTTTCAATGGCTATAATTTATTCATCTAATATATTTTACTATAAATTATGCAATATTTCCCTAGACAAGGGTTTGTTCGGATTTTGCTATGAAGATTGATTAATGATATTTATTAATTTCTTTTGATTCTACATACATGTGTTTGCTTATTTCAATTAATTAATCTTAATACCTTTAGATTATATTGGTCACCATCTAGAGTATCGAGTAGCCTTATTTGGAATCAACAAAGGAAGACTAGATGTCTGTCTCTTATACACATCTAGATGTGTATAAGAGACTGAGTCTGCTCTAATACACTGAGATGTGTATAAGAGACAGATACAATGTACTATCTGCTTATCTTAGTTAGTCAATTAGGGCTGTCATGAATGCATTAGTATTAGACTTTGAATCAGACAGGACATATAGTGGACTTGTCAAGATGAATAGATTTACAATGTGTCTTAACTAAACTTGCAATTATTACCCAACCCTAGATTAGTAAATGCGAAGTAGAATTGAAGGAATAATACATTGACTTAATTAATTGGATTTGTAAATGAAGAATAAATTCTAGGTTTTAATTTTATTGATTTCATGTTTAATAATTAATTAGTCATTTCTTATTTTTACCATTATTTCACTATTATATTGTTTAGATAAGGTTGTGTATGTGTCATTGTGATACTTATTAACGGAATTAAGCATAGTTCTCTGTACTAACTCAACATTACTTGTCTGATTCATAACTTTAAGTCTATATTTGACAGCGGACATCCAGAAAGTAAATTTGTTAATTTGGATCTGTCATTCAACAATAGTCAGCCATTAGGCACAACACATGCTGCTAATGGATATCTAACATGTCGTAAATGTTGGTTTCTCATATTTGAAGGCGTACCTTACCACGAAGACTACCTCAACTAGTAAACAATTGTACCAATATATCCATAACCACAGCCCAAACCACAGTACTATTTATTCAACACAGATTGCAAGCAGAGAAAGTACCAGCTATCACTGTTTCCCTTTCCTTTTTCATTGTTTAATACATAAACCTATTGTGTTCCATTCTTACTGAAAATAAGAAAAGGTTTTCCATTCACAGATGGCATGAGATTTGTAGATTCCAAAGAAACTTGTCATACAATTTAAACATATATTAGTTAAGAAAGGGAGCTTACTCTGCTACAGCATTAGTGCACTCTTCTTCCAAAGAACTCCTTATGGCTCTTCTCATCAGTTTAGTCAAGTTTCTTTCCTTGGAAAATGTAACCGTTTCCTATCCGCATTCTTTTCAATCTGTTACTTGTCACCTCTTCCTTCTCATTAATGAAGGACAGGAATCTTTGGAAGAGATGTATCGTGTAGAATATGAAGTACCATATCTAGAAGGTTCAGATGTCTCAGGATAATATTGATTGAACTTGCGTAACACTAACCAGAAGTATACAAGTAGAGCAACAAGGCATGCAACTCCACAAATGAGGAAAAGACCCCAAAAGCTACCTAAGTGAAGCTGGTCTGATTGAGAACTCTGAGGACTGCAAACTTTTTTATTCAGCCACCTGTCATGGATCTTTTGGAGTTCACCATTCTCTGACAATGTAAGAATTGCAGTTGACATATCAATTGCTAAGGGAGAGTCTCTGGGAAATGCCTGACAATAACGAAATAAATAAATCTGAAATGATCAAGTAACGAAATATAAAAGATTGTAGTACATGTGATCGTACAACATTGCAATAGGCGAGTGGCAGACCACAATTTGTTGAGAAATGATGAAAATTGTGCGAGTAATATTGCGATTTCAAGTGTTAAATGTTTGTTAGAAACAGAAGGACAACGAGAATAAGAGATCCGCTTTACAACTAATATAATCTAAATTATGACAGTCTAAACTCCAATTAGTCTTGTTATCATCTTTCACAAGTCACAATAGGTTGATACTTGATTTAACCGAAGGTAGAAATACTCACAAATCCCCACCCACTTCTTGTGAATTGTGGACCAACAGTCAGGAACTTGCAGTATTTTGAAAGGAACAGATCAATGTATGGCTGTTCATCAACCACGGTAGTAACTATTCCTCTTTCAAGAGCATCAGCATATGCTTTTGGTGATCCGAGGGCATAAGTCTAGATTTAGCGATGATAAGTTCTTCATGTAAATAATTTTCAGCAAACGATCCTACCTGGAACCCTATAGGATCATTGCTTGTTATCAAGGATTCAATTCCATTGATGGTTGAGCTTAGTTGTTGAACTGTGAGGATTGATGTCAAGCTTGCAGTACAGCTTGAGTTAATTATCAAAACCACAAAAAGCCAAATAATTAGGACCATACGACCAAGTGTACTCATTGCGGGATTTTCCCCTGGGAATCAGATAGGAAAATCCATGTTCAGCATTTTGACTAGCCAAGCAACAATTAAAATGCTTTCTCATTTTACCTATACTTACTGTGGGCAAAAAACATAGTTGAAAAGCTAAACCTGCAAAAAGCAAAAAGGTTGATGAGAATACTTTTCCCTTTACTGGTTTACCATAGTTACCAAATTTATTAGGTAACCTTCCGTATCGCATACCAATTCCCGTGTATTGATACACCGTACCGAGTAGGATACATCATATACGTGTATTTTTTTCAAAAAAGTGATCTACTACATTCCAGTACCTATACCACGTATTCGATAACTATGATTACCATGACATATCAAGAAAGAGAAAAAAGCTATTCAAAATGGCACCTCAAGCATGGAATATGCCTATTAATATCTTGTTTTATTGGTTTCTCTATTCAAAATAGAACCATGATATCGACATGTGGGAATGTCTGGCATCGCAATGCAGAAAAAAACTAAAAGAGTCTGGAGACAGGCATGCTGAGATGTAAAACTGAATTTCTGTCGACTGAGGATTTTACTTCATATGAAGTACATTGTAGATGATGTTGAGGCTGTAATGCATGTACTCACCACAAAATTGTCACAAGTTGCTTCTTTGGTGGACCACGGAATTCATCGTTTATCCTGTGCTCCAGTATCCACACCACAGTTCCAACAGTGAGGAAAAAGGCTGCAGTGACCCCCCACATTAATGGGGTAAATGGCCTCAAGAAGGCCCAAGCATTTGAATGTAGTTTCCTTACTGGAACAACCACAACTAACCCTGAGTCTATGTATGGCTGGGTGAAATCAACAATTTTTGTACGGTTGGTCACGATTGCAATGTCCCCAACAACAGCATCAAAGACCTAGAGGAAGAGTATAATGTCAATAGAGATAAAAACTCTGATGAACAAAATCTTATATTATATAAATTCAGTAAATCCTTTGGGGAGCATGTCAATACTTACATTAGATCTTATCATACTCACAAGCTCTGTGTAGCTTGGGTTCTTATGACCATCTCCAAACTGGTACTGCATATGGAAGTAACTTTATGGCTGCAAGAAACACATCTATACAAAATCCATGTACCAGTCCAGTATGATTATCTAATGAAACGAAATCTTGGTAACTAACTCTATTTGGAACCCCAATTCTTAATCGCTTTCCATTGTTTGGGAAAACCCAGCCACGTGGCTTAACTTCTGTTTTCCTGGCCATATTACACCGAATAACTTCTGGTTTGAAATTGATCTATTTGCTCCTCTGGCATAAAGAGTCTCTGGAGGAACAACAGAAAGTCCTGAATAGTTTGACCAGAAACCTATCTGCCTAAATCCATTCCCAATTACATTGAGGATGTCATAGGCCGGATGCTTCATAGACCTGTCTGGATTAAACTCAATAGGGCCAGTTAGAAGTCTGCAGTATGTTTTTGAGCAACATCTGCCCACCATCAAAAATGCTTAAGGCGTCAAGATTCAGAGTCGTTATACACATCTAGTCCATCAAGAACATTCAAGCCTGAATAATTTGAGAATGATATTATGTTTCCATGATCTAGAAACAATTTAACAGCATTAGCAATCATCCAAACTGTATCGTAAGCATACAGATGTGTATAAGAAACCGATGGAGTAATTACTCAGCTTGCTCCATCGATAGGCAAATGCCGTTTTTCTTTTTGAATCCGGTGTATGAAGGCGAAGCGTTAGAACTCCTTGGATTGAGCAGTGTCTGTAAAATTTGAGTAGCATCCATTGCTGCTGAAAACCAATTAGTAGCAATCCACACGTATCCCTTGTCTGTCATACCAAGATTACGGGCTACATTGAAAACCATAAAACCTATTTTTGTACACGTGTTTATGTGCCATATAACGCGAGATTCCATCCCTTTGTTTTACACATTGCAATTATCACCTGACCATGCATTGATGCCGGTTCAGGTGGAATTGTGGCTTTGTAATAAATCTTACCATGCCTCTCAGCAAGTTTATCACCTAAGAATGGTAATACCATTTCGGCTCTTATCATCATCGGTAAAAATTGCAATTACCTCCCGGTAACCAAAATAATAAATTATATCTGCTATAGCAGTCATCTGGTATAGATCAGTAGGTGCCGTCTGGATAAAATAGGGATATTGGAGAGGGGTGATAGAAGGATCTAAAGCCGTGAATGACAACAGCGGAACATGGAGTTCGTTAGCAAGATGTGAGATCACATGGGCCATAACATCTAGATGTGTATAAGAGACAGCTTACTGATTATAGTTTCCATGTGATGCAATGCTGATAACAAAGAAATTATGATCAGAAAATAATGTTTCATATGACTAAGATTTGGAGATGTAGTTGGAGGACACAACTTCAGAATCTTTAGATAAGAATGCAACAACAAAAATGAAAAGAAGTAACTGGTATGATAACTTAATTGAGCATAAAACAAAGATTTCCCCTTCTGGAAGGTATGGATCTGTTAACTGTACCTTGTGAGAAGCAAAACAAGCCTAAATCCCTTATTTTATGACAATTTTGTTAATTTCCCCTCTATAAGAAACCTAATCAGCAAGATCTTTTTTTATTTTTTTGGGGGAAACTATTCAGGCAGTTACTGACTTCCAAATTGAGTTAATCATCATATTCTCATACTCCATTGTATGATAATTATTCTATAATGCACCACCGATAATAGAAGAATGGGGGAAAACCACCCCTATATAATGTACAATAGTAAATTGTAAGGCCAAGAATGCATTACCCCCAATGATGCCAAGAAATCCACTGTAATTTGAATCGTGAATGGACAGAACCAGTTTATTGCCTCCAAGAATACGAGAATCAGAATTAACATCTTGTACGGCAGCATTCATGGCAATTTTTGCCACTTCCCATTTATAGTCCCAAATGAAAGGATGGCACCAATATTAACGACACGGGATTGTTATATTTGGTATAGGTTTTGCTTTTTGTATTAAGCTTGCCACAATCCGTAGATCAGCATTCAACATCCTGCTTCCCAATCACAAAGGAAATAACAGAATATGCAAAATCCTTGTCAAAATAATAAGCAAATGCGAGACTTCCTGAAAATAACAACCGATTGATATATATAAAATCCCTATATGAATTGGCTAACAAACGAAAAATCAAAAAACAAGAAAAAGTACAAGTCATCATGTATTTTGATAATAGTACATAACAAATAAGGAAGAACAAAATATTTGACCTATCATTTCAGCTGCATGAAGCAGGAAGAACAAATCCATCAAGACTGGAACACAAAAGAAAACAGCTTTAAACTCATTATGAAGAGCTCGCAACCAACAACTGACCATGCTACACAAATCAACCCTAACATTTTGCTTCTTCTTCCTCTATTTGCTCTCCTTTTTGTTCTCTGTCTCTATTGCAATAAAATCAACACACATTGATAATTTGGATTAAATATTTTGATGTAATAGTTGTCAAAAGTTATTAGACGTTTTTAAGCCTAAAAAAAGTTATTGAACCTTTTCAAGTCTAAGAGTGTTATAATCAATATCAGATAGCATTTGAGTAGCAGATAGAGCAATATAACAACTAAAGGTTATATATATAGGAAAAATCCTGTTTAAATAAGTACAATCAAATTGTGTTTATTCACTATGCATGAGGTGGCTTAAACTTTGTGCAGTATATAAATATGACAGGAGGCACCGGATATTATCGATTAGTACTAACACTAATAGAACAAATCAGCTAGTCTTGCTACTAATTAATGATAGGACATACTTACGCAAACAACTGACAAGTGTCTTTTCTTTTTAAGACAAAATTTATCACAATCTCACTTGATAAAACTTTGGTCACCAAGTACTACATCATATATGTCTGCTTGCTTAGTACTTAAGTTGCTCATACATTGTCTTCTGATGGAATGTATACGACTAACTCAACAAAAACTATTTATTCTCTTATATATCTTCAGTATAGCATATTGTATGTTAAATCTTCGAACTATTTCTGTTATGGTTAACTACTAATGGTAAACATGGTTACATAATACTTGAGGTTATTTTTGTTTTCTTTTTTCCCTTTTCAAAGGATTTTTCTATTTAACAGTTAAATGTCAACCATTTTCTTGTGTAGAATTCTGGAAATTTTACGAAATTCTGAAAGAACAATAAAGTCAACAGTTTGCCATGAAATAATTGCAATGTGTAAAACAAAGGGAATTTGCGATGCAAGAGCGACGAACAATTGATTGGGAAGAATAGTGATAGTAGTATTAAACAAAAGAAACTAGAAACATGGCTGGAACATAGGATATTAGGAAGAAAATCCACACGTGATTGTTTTTTGCCATCATCAGCTGATTTGGGAGTCTATGTGGCAATAAATGGCATGGTAAGGAAATAAATTTTAAAATGCATCAGTTTGGGAATATTTTTTTAAAAGAAAGTTATTTTAACCACAAAAAAAAACCCTATACTATTACGTACAAACGACTCTGATTCATATTTCGATCACTCAATTCTTAAAAATTTTAATGGATGTCTCTTCGTATGTGATCCGTTGTTTCTACTATTCTTCATCTGTATAAGAAAATACTCCTCAAGTCCTTTATGTTACTATTGCAACAGATGTATATATCAATAATAGTATTAAATAATAGCAGTAAAGTATGCAATAAAATTAAAAATAAAACTGGTTGGCTGGTTGGAGGAGAAATCTAAACAGAGCCAAAATTAATAAAGGATCAACAATTGTTCACAAATCCTTACCGGATCGTCATCATGGTCATCCAATCAAAGTTCCACTTCACTATAACGTTAAATTTCTCTACTGAAAATATACACACTTAAACGCTAACTAATCAAAAAAAATGAGTATTGCTGCAAGCTGTTGCGGGCGCCGCTGCGAGTTTTGATGATTCATTGCTTTTCAAGGAGTTAATTATATACTTCAAACGCATTACTATTTGCGTATACAAAGGGAGTTGCGTTTCTTTGTCTTTTTTTATTTCCATTTTCTTTAATAAGAAGAAGAAACAAAAGCACGGCTTGTATCCATAAAAAATCCACTGACACACAAATAAACAGTTTAAAATAAACCATTGTAAACTTTATAAATACATTTGTTTTAAATAGTCAATCAAAACTTGTTATATAATTATTTTATCTCACCTCCTAGAATCATAAGATCTCAATTCACATCCCTTATCTCATAAAAATTTATAATTGACCTAAAAAAATTATAACCTTACCTTATTTTTTCTCGTAAAATAAAAAATTTAAGAAAATCAAAATTGATGATATGTAAAATTTATCTAACCGTATTTGAATAAAGAATTTGTCATTATTAACCTTACAAACATTTTTATGATAATTAAGCATTGATTCCAAGATTGAAAAACCAGCTGGTACAAACAAGAAAAAAACAAAAGCTAGAATGTCACGAGCCAAAAGTGAAATCTTCCTAAATAACAAAATCAAAAGAATTCAAGTCACTAGCCTATGATCAACTAACCGCCCCATTTCCCCAATTTTATACTAATAATCAAGAGATAAAGATTACTTAAAAATTGGGACAACATATGAGAATATATTTCAGCATTTTTTCACCTGCCCTTCCCGTGAAATTTGTTATGTAAATTTAATGTCCAACAAGCCATTATAGTGTACTAGTATGTATACTTGATGATTTTAGATCTCATGTAGGTCACTCATAGGTGCACAAAAGATATACTGCAATTAGAAACATATGATCATTATACTGTCTTTAGTTACAAACATATGATCGTTATACTCTCTTTAGTAATACAAAATTTTATTTTTTTTCTGGTGAAAAGACCTATGATCATTGAAATACCCTTAGTTTCTCTTATATGATCCTTGGTTTTTAATATTAGAAAGCTATAATCATATAAACAATTTATGTTCAGTGAATGATACGCCTCGAGAACGATGTGTAATAATTTGGATGGTGAATAATAAGCCACTGTTTAACAAAATTTTTTTGCATGGATCAATCATTTTAGTGATTTTTCGGAAAAAAATGCTGACTTCTTGAAATATTGAAATAATGGTATGGGTATATAATAACATTTGGATAATAAGTGGTTGGATGGATAATAATTGAAAGTGGGAAAAAAGAAGGGATTAAATCCACTTTGGCCCCCTAAATTTGTCACCATTTACCACATTGTATTCTGAATTAATTTTTTGATCACTTTACCCTATAAACTTTTTACTTTTTTGACACTTCGCTCCAATTTTGACGTAACCTGTAAAAGTGAATTCCATGCACACGTTGTCAGTATAATGTCAAGAACCATAATAAAACAAAATGTTATGTTAAATGGCATAATATACATTAAATATATGTGCATACAACTTGCAAATATTTCGTTACTTTTATAACTCCGTCATAATTTAAGGTGAAGTGTGAAGAAATAAAAAATTTAGGGGGCCAAAGTGATCAAAAATTAGTTCGGTGTGCAACAAGATAAATAGTAGTAAGTTCAGGGTGCCATAAGGTATGAATTTATAAAAAATATGCGATAATATTCTAACAATAATCGTTTAGAGATAAAAAAATAATGACTCCCGATGTTTTTAACAAGGAAATTGAGTTTGTTTGCATTTTAGTGTTTTGTGCGACTCTGCAAAGGAAAATACTTAGGTAGATTCAGTCTTTGGCTCACACTATAGATGTGTATAAGAGACAGTCCTTAAAGAATCTTACTTACATCATCTGATGTCATAGATTCTCTAAAATTCTGGATCCCTAGGGCAGGTTCTACAAGTGGGGCCAAACCAGTCTACTTAAGTATTTGCCATCTGCAAATAGGATAAAAAGCATGGTTGCGGCAAATGTTTAAAAGGTTTAACAGCAGTTTACATCTACAAACTATGATGTTTTTACACTTTGCACATTAAAATATCAATTTTGGCAATTAACAACCAACTTATAATTTTTAACACATTAAACCGGTAAACACTATTAATGACTCATATATTCTTATTATTTTACCCAACTTTTAAAAACAACCAAAATTTATTGACAAACAAATTAAGTCACATATATAATCATACAAATCTAAATATGCGCACAAGAAACTACTTGTGTATGTGTACTTGAGTGTGTTTGTGTGTAGTATTTTTATTGTAACGTTGACACATAACTAAAAAATGTTTAGATATTTCATTATTTGATAAAAAGATCTTGTTTGAATTCATATAAATAACTTTGATTATAGGATTGAGTGCAAGCTAATAATTAAGGGTACTTTAAAAAATTAGATAAAAAAATAATGAGGATATATAAGCTATTAAAAGTGTTTATTGGTACAATGTGTTAAAAAATAAAAGTTGGAGCTGATTAACTGCTAACATTAATACTTTGAGGTACAAAGTGTAAAATCATTATAAGTTGAAGGGTGCAAACTACAATTAACCTTATTCAAAATAATCGCTGGAATGTGTATTGACAATTCTCATATATGAATAAGACTTTACAAACATAGTATACCAAATTTTAATCTATAACATAACTCTAAGTCTTAAACACATCTAGATGTGTATAAGAGACAGACTCATTATTGACCCAATTCAACAGATTGTTGCATACTTTACAGGTAAGATACAGATTCTAGGAAGAGTGACTATATACACAAGATTCTTATGAACAAATTATCTCGATGCTATAATCTATTATAGCATCGAGATAAAATTGTGAATAATAGATCCATCACGGGAATTTTGTGTGATAAATGAAATCCTTCTAAAAAGCTAATCCATAACATTTTAAAGTTGTCATTAATCGAAAATTTGTACAAGTGATCCTAGAGAACATAAACATAACATTCATTGGCCATCCTATAAAAATCAATTGTTTTCAGAATTCACCTCCAAAACAGATGAATAAGATGAATCATGAAGGCAATATCATGATTGTACTTGCCTTACTAATCAAATTGTTTTCAAGAGACAGATCTCCAAAAGTATGATAATAAGATGAATCATGAATACAATGCTGTGAATGCACCTACTTCTTGACTAGATGGCAATAAACAAAATGACTTAAGAAGTACAAAACATGCATACAAAGATGAAATTAAAAGGAGCAAAACTAAAAACAATATCCTTTCAAATTTACCGAAACTTCCTATGACTAGGGAGATCATCATATGTCCAGTTGTGCAGTTGGTCGATCTCAGCAAATGGCAGCTCAGTGTCATCCTTCTCCGTCTGCTCTTGAATAATTACCCCCACAAATAATTCGGCTACCCCTTGGATAAGATCCTCCTTTTCAGCCTCATCTGCATCAGGAGCCATAATGGAGGCGAACGTGGGAAAGTAATCTTAAGAGTGCACCTATGAGTGACCTACATGAGATCTAAAATCATCAAGTATACATACTAGTACACCTGTCTCTTATACACATCTAGATGTGGCGAAAATCGAGCCCAAATGTAGTCATCTGCGTTGGTAGCTCAATAGGGTGTATTATGCCTTGCAAATTCATCCCCAAACCTTGGCCGATGCGATATCTCCACGCAGCATTTCCTTTGCAATCATTACACTCGCCTTATCCCAAACAGCTTTCATTGATGTGTTCTCCAGGCCCTCGGGCGCGAGACCACATCATAAGCTAAGAAAGGCATAGAAGTGGCGAGTGTAATGATTGCAAAGGAAATGCTGCGTGGAGATATCGCATCGGCCAAGGTTTGGGGATGAATTTGCAAGGCATAATACCCCTATTGAGCTGTCTCTTATACACATCTCCACCGCCCCCTGTATAAGCTGTCAGTGGCAGAGTTGCGCAAACCTTGTTGTGGTCGCTCCCTTCAGAAGTTAAGTCATCATCAGAAAAACAAATTTGGTTTGATGCCAGCACACTGCCCACTAACCCAGCAAGTTTGTCAGTGGGAATGTCACGAGGCACATGAGCCTCACTCAAAATCTTCAATACTGCCTCCCTGTGTAGCTCGGATGTTAACAATAAGTTTTGGCTAACCCCAGCGTTGTAGGGCCACCGTAGGCTATCTTTGTTCCGGCCTTCTAATGACAATCTCACGTGCATCGATCATATCCTGCACCTTGTTCTTCAACGTCCAACAATTAGCCGTGGAATGCCCTGGGGCTCCAGAATGATAGGCACAGTGGGCATTGGCGTCAAACCTATCCGAAACTCCCCCCGGATACTGAGGAGGAGCTATGGGTTTCAATCTCTCTGCTGATCTCAACTGCTCATATAGTTGCTCAATGGGCCGTCCTAGATTGGTAAAATTGCGGGGTGGTCTGCCATGTGGTCTGGCTTGGTTGGAGTTTGGTGGAGGGAATTTGTTTGGCTGGTTGGGTCTTTGATTGTTTGGGGGTTGTGGTCTTGGATTATAATATAGGAGCTGTGGATTAGGCACGGGCATTTGTACTTGTGTTTGGTATACGGGTTGAGGGTAGTATTGAGGTGGTAGTGGAAGTGGTGCATAAAAGGGTTGTGGGTTAGGTCTTTGGTATTGATGGAAATTGCGTGGTGGTTGGCGGTTGGGTTGGTTGAAAATAAAAGTTACTTCCTCTTCCTTCTTGTCAGCCTTGTTGCTCAGGGGTTTCTTAGCCATAGACGTACTCTCCTGCATGGACTCTATTTGAAGTTTGAAGGCCGTCATGTCAATAATTTTTCCTCGTTTCAAGCCCCTTTCAACAGCCTCTACTTGCTGGATGATTTCTGTCAGGATTTGCCAATAGACCCGGTCAACTTTTCATAGTAAGGAGGTTCTTGCACATCAATAAAAAATTTGACCATCTCAGTCTCATCATAGGTGGGCTCACTCTGGCAGCTAACGCCCTCCATCTTTTCACATACTCACGGTAATCCTCTGAGGGCTTCTTCTTTAAGTTCATCAGAGCAAAACGGTCCGGCTCTTGATTGCGGTTAAACTCATACTATTTCGTTAAAGCATTTGCCAAGTCCGTCCAATCCTGCAATTTTTTGGGATTAAGCATTAAATACCATGATAACGCATCTCCCTCTAAGCTTCTGGCAAATACCCTCATTGCTATCCGAGGGTCGCTTGTCGGATTCCCCAGTAAGTTGCAGAACATTTTAAGGTGAGCTACTGGATCCCCAGTGCCATTGTACTTTGGAAAGAGACAGATCTTAAATTTTGGCGGTAAGTGCACTTCGGGGCATTTGATCCTTCGGATACTACCATATGTGTATAAGAGATCAGACCCCTGTTGCTGCTTCATGAAACTATCGAACCGCTGACAGCTCTTTTCAACCTAGGGCAAACTGTTTACAGCCAAATACAAGGGGCAGATGTGTGGCATGACAGCTACAGCTTCGGCAACTAGGGAATACTCAAAATCAAAAAGGGAAACGCGATGAACCCGTCTCCGGCGAAACATATTAAAGCCTGTCTCTTATACACATCTAGGTCGCTGTCTCTTATACACATCTAGATGCCGGATTAGGCATATGATGAGGCATCTCTGATTGGCGGGGTGAGGCCCATAAGTTTGCTGTACCATTGCATTTCTTGGTTCATACCTGCCATGGCCACAATAGATTCCATCTGTTTGCAACTCGCCATCTCTCGGGTTTTGATCCCCACTGGTCCTTCCACATCTTTTGCTGATACGGTGCTCATCTGTCTTCAAATCGAGTTTACGTGCACGCGGCGCAGGTATAAATAGGGTGCGGTGGCAGCTATTTTGACACTTATAACCTTCATATGCTAACATAATAATAATAATAAAAGAAAATTCAGATATATATAAACAAACATAATCATAAGTTTACAGCATAAAAAGTGGTTCCTTCCCCAGGAACGTTAACAAAAAAAGCTCTAAAGGGGACGAAACCCGTTTGAACTTATTCGGCGAGCTCCTTTAGATGGTCTCGTATCTTCATCATTTGCTCCTCGTACGAAGCTTGCAACGTCTTGATTCAGACCCATTGTGCATTAGGCGTCCCCAGGATCATCTGCCATCTCGGTGCATGCCTCTTTCGGTTGTATTCCTGCTCTCGAATACAGAGATTGTTGTTCTTGAAGTCTTTTGTAAGCTTGCCTGTGCTTATCTAGAGCTATCTCCTTTTCCACTATTTTCTTGTCCTTAGCCTCCAATAGTGCGGTCAACCGAGTAACTTCTGCTGAAGGGTCTATTACAGCTTGTGGTCGCCGGCTAAGCAAATATTCCAGCCATACATCGTACTGAGGTGTGGTCCTTGAAATTTCACGCTGCTGTGGATCGTATAACGACTCCTGACATGCACGTCTGGATGCCCATGCTGACAAAATCTCGACTTTTCTGGTATTGATTCGGGCCGTATCCCTTTGTCGAACATAACATTGAACCAATCAGTCGCTGATTTTGGAGGTACTGTCTGAACCTCATGACGTAAGACCGGAAGGCATGTAGGAACAATGCCTTCATTTCAGTTTGTACAAGCCACCAATATGTCAGCTAGAATAGTAGGGATTATGGTGAGGTCTTGACCATCGACGCCATGTATCAAATCGGCTAACATCCGTACCGTCTTAAATGCTATCTTCCCATCCGGCCTCGGAAAAAGATATGCGCTGGTCAGTGTTAGAGCAAAAACCTGGACTCGCTTCTGAGCCCAGGACTCCTCAGTGGGATGCAAAAAATAGAGTCTTGTTCCTGTGAAATCCCTGTTTTGTGCCGAAATACTAGTGTAAAAATATCAAAGTAACTGAACTAGCCTCGGGTCCCCTTGGTATCGCAGCCTCTGATATGCCGGTGAACAAAGAGAAGTCCCTTGTAGTATAAGAGACAGGGTATGGTAGTAGGCATTGTGTTCAAATCCCTTCGTAGGTTATGTACCTAGGGATAGGTCTGCAATTGTATAAGAGACAGGGACCGACAAGATATCCCGTGGCGCCTTGGCTCACAGTTTACCTGTCTCTTATACACATCTCTTTGTAAAGGTCAAGGGGCTAACCCTGTCTCTTATACACATCTAGATGTGTATAAGAGACAGGTCGCGGGGTGGGTCTTCTATTTGGGTCCAGCAACCATATGCCTTTGACCCTACTAAGGCTTATGCAATGTTCAAAAATCAAAATTTACTCTTTCTTGCAAAAAATAGATACAAATTACATGGCCAAAGTAAATCATACGAATCAGAAAAACTAATTACTATTACATAACAAAATTGTAAAGTTATTTACTATTACAAGCCAGATAAATGGGTGGGTCCTACCGCCTCGTGTTTAGTGTCCTAAACAAGGTCCACATAGTTCTACCCTATGGTTTAAGCTATATGAATATGAGGTTTGGCTTACTAATGCAATCTAGATGGGCTTGGTTCCCGAACCTTCAGACTTTGGGCCCAAAAATAAAATCTGCAATTGTGATGGGCCTTATCATCGGTGGTCAGGCGATCGCCACAGATACCGTTACATGCACATTGTGTCACAGCCGCATATCCGGGTACCTGGGACTAATTCCTACAGGAATGTGGGAACGACACCCACAAAATAGGACATGCAATAAATGAGACATGTGTTATGTTTGTGTTCACTTGGAGCGGTAAGATTCACACATTTTAGCGCGTTTGACTCTAAAGGTTTGATGCACCCCAACACCCCAAAAATTGCCCCCAAATTAACCACACAAAGTAAACAGATGGAATCTATGATGGCTGCTATGGCCAGTATGAACCTGTCACACCATGGCGACACGGGGTATGGCACGTAAACGAGACCTAAATCGAGCAAACAGTACTCACAAGCATGTAATAGAGAAATATAGTAAAACAAGTGTAAAATAATTTGAAAAGAACAAATAAAGTAACATAGCATGTGGCACATAAAACTTTTAGAGACCCAAAATCCATAAACCAGCACACAAGATAGGAAAAATGGTGAAATAAGGTAAAATAAGTGTAAAGTAATTGAAAAAGAACAATTAAAGTAACACGTAGCATGTGGGCACGTAAAACGAGACACAAAAATCCGTAAACCAGCACACAAGACAGCAAAAATGGTGAAATACGGTAAAACAAGTCATAAAGTAATTGCAAGGGACCAGTGGGGATCAAAACCCAGAGATGGCAGAGTCTGTGACCGCACTAGACTGTCTCTTAGATGTGTATCTAGATGTTTTTAAGAGACATAATTTGGCTTTAAGTGCATAGAATTGTATAAAAGATTTTCCAATCCTGTGCACCAACACATTGGAGTCGCCACCCGGTGTGTTGGTGCGTCGGGACACAAAAATACATCAAAATTTAAAGAAAAAATAAACCCTAGTCTAGATTGACTCCTGGTTTACATAATTCAAAAAACGTGAGTTCGGGAGTCCTGTTGTAAAATGGGAAGGTTTGGGATAGATTTGAATTTTCCTCGACACCCTTTACCCATTGGACGTTGCATGATTTTATCGCGTTTCCTTTTTCAATTTTAGTATTCATTATTGCCGACTTTGTAGCATACGTGTGCTTAAGATAGTTTAAAAGTAATAAAATATATACATATTAATGAGGAAATGAAAATAAATGGTAAATAAAAACATTGACAGGTAAATTTAGCCCGGGTTCAATCTAAAGTTAATTTATTTGTAATAGTAAATAAGACTTTTGCATCTAGCACCTATTTCACGCTTATTGATACAGTGTCGAAGTCTCGGACCTGTCTCTTATACACAAATATTTGTGTATCTAGTCGTGCAACTAAACAAGATGTGTATAAGAGACAGCTCTTAATTCACGTCATTTAACAAGTAAGAAAAAGCATAAATATTATATCCAAACCAACAAACATAAAAAATAAAGCACAAATCATCAAAAGAAACTAATCGAACCCCCGCGACATGTTTCCAAAGTATTTACAATTTAATACTCATAAGGGCAAAACGGTAATTTCACAATCAAAGGGTAATTAAACATATTAAAATGTCAAACAAAAATTAAATTAAAGCTGATATGGTTATTGTCCTGTCTCTTATACACATCTAGATGTGTATAAGAGACAGCATTGAATTGAATGAAAGGATTATTTTCAAATTTTGGGGTCAATCTAATGTCCATAGGACTGCCACACTTCATAAATTATTTGAGGCTAAAATGCAAAAATTTGAAATTTGGAGGTTAAAATGCAAATAAAAAATTTTTGAACTTTTTAAAAAATTTGTGTGCCCACGTCATCGATGACCGTGGCGTGAAGTGTGCCATGTCAAGACTTTTTTTTGGGGATTCCTACATCATCGTTGACGTGGGATGATTAGGGCGCCACGTCATCGATGACGTGGCAGTCCTATGGACCCAGGGACAAAATTCAAAAATCCTAAAAAATAAATGAGAGATTCAACCTGCCATCAAGGCACTAATTCTTTGAACCACTATTGCCAAAGCATTTTGGGTTATGGTTGAGTTTGTTTTATTATACACTTAAAAGTTTCTCTATATTCCCCTTCTCCCAACTCCATAACCACCCCAAAAAAAACCTTCAAACCTTAACCCAAAAATTCTAAGAAAATAGCCATAATTTAATAATTACATAGAATATGAAGATATAACAATTAATTAACATAAACAACTACATAAATATAAATCAAAGGAAAGTGGGCATATGAACCAAACTTAAACTTGTGTCTCTAAAACATTCCACAAAATTTTCGTGTAAACCTTTAGAGCCTGTCTCTTATAATACATCTAAATGTAATATAAACAGACAGCTATCATATTGATTATAAAAAAAGTTTAAATGAATCTAGTCATAAATAATGTAAAAATAGTAAGATAAACATTTTGTCACCAAAACAATCGATTCAAAAGCCCATTTAACTCACCTCAACCTCAGGAATGTGGATGGAATTGGTTATACATGGCTTGGAGTGCGTTTAATTTGCTTTCGCACCTCAGCTGGTTGATGAACCGCCTTCTTCCACCACGTTTTTACCCACCAGATGAACGATTTTCTTGAGCTTTACAAAGAGAAGTTGTAGTCCCAGGTACCTCTACAACTTTTATTCTTTGAGTTTAGTCTAATTCCTCTTTGATCGCTTGAAATCTTGGCTCAAAGTTGGTCATGTGGAAAATTTTTCAGACTTAACAAAATTGCTCTTTTTTCTGCAGATTTCTTCTTTGACCTTCTATACATTTTTGACCCTCCAAATGAATGATTTTTCTTGAGCTTTACAAGAGAAGTTGTAGTCCCAGTACCCTCTACAACTTTTCTTGTTTGAGTTTAGTCTAATTTTTTTCAATCGTTTGGAATTTTGGTTCAAAGTTGGCTGTTTGGAAGATTTTTAAACTTAGAAAAAATTTTCCTTCTTTTCTTCCTGTAGAAATTTTCGTCCCCCATTTTTAGGCTGAGTTTTTTGCTCTTTAAAGAGGTGGATTGAGTGTAAAAATGGTCAAAGACCATTCCTTGTCATGTTGGAAGTATGGAGCATCTGATATTTGGTGAGAATGGGTGAAAAAATGGGACAAAGAAACCATAAGACAAATTAAGAGGGAATTAAGGGATAAATTAAGAGGAAATCAAGAAAGAGTTAAAAAGAAATTAAGGAAATTAAAAATTGGTAATCGTAAGTAGGTAATTTATGTTTGTAATAGTAAAGAAGACTTAAGGGATTTAAATACCTGTCTCACATGATTTTTATTAGAATAGTTCTATTATACATCGCTTGATTTCGCTTAACTACACAAGTACCCATTTTGGTAATTGCCTTCCAACACTTCCAACAATCTTAGCAGATGATCCTTTACCTTTACTATTAGTTGACAACCCATCTAGTTATTAATAAGACACCTAAATCTTATTAATTTATAACTGTCTCTTAAGGCATCAAGATGTGTTGACACTTCAACTAGAACATAATCATTGATGTGTGTTCACTAAAAAAATACTAGCATCTACACCAAGAGCGGAAAACCTCAAACACATTTTGCGTGCAGGTATCAAATATGATCAACTTACATGAGTTGAAAATATATATACACAAAAAAGATTAGCTATCATCACACATCTTTTTCAAATATTGAAATTCAAAAAAAAAATTAACTCCAAAATGGAAAAATCAAAAATTAAATTGACCCCAAAATTGAAAAAAAAAAAATTAACTACAATAATTGAAATTCAAAAAATAAATTGACTCCAAAATTGAAAATCAAAAAATAAATTAAGCCCAAAATTGAAAATAAAAAAGTTAACTACAATAATTGTGCTTTATTTTTTTATGTTTGTTGGCTGTCTCTTATACACATCTAGATGTGTATAATGCGAGGTCAACCTTGCATTTGTTAAGTGCGAGGTCATTCGACCTTTTTTTTTAATTATTATAAAATATTTTATGCCATTTAAAAAAATTGAACTCGCATATGCTACATGCAGTTCAAGAAAAAATAATTAAAATTCCACGACCTTGTAAATGCGAGGTCATAGAACTTGCATTCATTGCATGCAAGTTTCACCTTATAGAATCTCTTTTCAAATCAGGAATGATTCTCAAAATAGGTACAACTTCAAAATTTTCTTTAGACTCTTCTAGCGAACAAGGACTTAATCAAACTAGATTTCCAAACACACGTAGTTGGATCAATTAGGTCGAAACTAAACCCACATTATGGAGATGCCCCTACCGGAAGAAATTTGGAATGTACTTGGAACTAGTACCCGTGGGTCTTCCCAAATCTTAATAGTATTCCCGAGGTCCCACCATTTCCTTAAACCCTATATAAGAAGTTTCCACCTTCCAAGATACTCGCCAAGTATAAGATCAAGAAAAATCGTTCATCTAGTGGGTAAAAAACGTGGTGGAAGAAGGCCGGTTCATCAAGATTTCAAGCGATCAAAGAGGAATTAGACTAAACTCAAAGCATAAAAGTTGTAGAGCTCACCTGTCTCTTATACACATCTAGAACACTATTGCCGATTTGTCAAAGTTAATTTGTTGTCCTGAAGCCTACCCATATAGTGAAATAATACTCCAAATATTTATTGCTTCTTCAATGGTAGCCTTTCCTAACGACAATGTATAACCTGTCTCTTATACACAATAAAGATGTGTATAAGAGACAGGATTAGTGGTGTTACCGTGAATCTTGCCACACGATACTTGCAACAAACAACAAACACCTCCACACATATCAGAGATAAATGGTGACAGGTGGTGCGCCTTGCCTAATTCCCTTTGAGGAATTAAATTTCCAAATTTATTTCCGTTTAAAAGAAAAGAATATGAAACAGAAAAACATACATAAATTAAAACCACAAAATGTGGATGAAATCCTAAAGCCAAGAGAGTTCTTTCAAAAAATTTCTACTCAACCCTGTCATAAGTTTTACTCATATCTAACTTAATAGACATGAGCCTTTTTTTTCTTGAACTTAATTTCCCTTTTAATTGAGCTTTCAAACCTGCTTTTTAATTGGCATAAAATAAGCCTTATCACCATAATTAAAAAAAAAATTATACACATCTGATGTGTACAAGAGATAGGACTTAACCCTTTAGCTTGCACCTAAGATTTAATTAATACAAGGGATATTAGACAGATTGATTGGACAAAATTGGGAAATAGACTCAACATTAGCTACTTTAGGAATAAGGTCTAGCGATAGACATTAGATGTTCTATAAGAGACAGAGGTAAGGATCAGTAGCCCAGCCATCTTCTTGTTTTTCTCAACAATGTACTTGACTAGTATTTCTTAAAAGATAGGGTAAGCTATCCAAATTAGGAGACTTGGAGGATACATTTGAGAAAGAGCTTTAGTTACTTACTTTTGAAAAACTCTAAGGAGTCATTCATCTCATTAGAGACATTGCTTTGTACCCACTTCATCACTTAGTTGAGGACCGATTTGAAGATCATTAGTAGCTGAATTTTGCAATTCGGGAATGTCAAACTGCCTTCTACTTCCACTAGGCTAACACACAACCTACCAAACGATTCTTCTTGTATTTGCATAGAATCTATTAGTAGTTGACTCATGAAAAAATCTAGTATTTCTTCCTATCCTTATACCAATGAGACTTACTCCGTTATCGCATCATATTCTCTTGGTTGAGTAGCAATTCTAGTTGTTGTTCAAGTTGATTCAACTCTATGCATTAGTTGCATTCACGCCATTTTTTACGAGGTATCCATTTGAGTTCGGATCTATTTGGCTTCTTTGAATATTCCCAAATTCTACTCGAGTTCGTTGAGCAATCCTACACTATAATTCTCCAAACTATCCCCCAAATCCAAAATCTTGTTGCCCTAACTTTGTTCCTTAACTTTCAGATAACGGTCTCTGCTACTCAGATTCCTTCCCACATGGCCTCAAAGTGAAATGCCTGCCTTATGGTTGCATTCTTTGACCCAGAATTCAAAGAAGAATTTGCGGTGATTGGACACATCGAAGAAAATATGTTCCTTTGCTTATTACGGTTCCAAAAGCCCAATGAATTGGCTATGTAATATTCCTTAGCTCAATCGAAGTCTTCCATCCTTTACTCCAAGTAAAATCAAAACTAGAAAAGCCCGATCAAAAGTTTACATTGTGATAAAGCCTCTCTATAGGGTCCATCTACCCTTGGGCGTGTGATGATCTCCCAAATATTTCAAACCAAAGAACCTCGTTAAAGTTCCCAATACAAGAAGAGGTTAACTTGTGCTTCAAGTTTTTAAATAGTTCCCACTTATGGCATTTAGAAGTGGCTTGTTCCGTAAACTCCAATGAGCCTCTAAATAATACCACCTTTAGGCATTTCCACCATGGCATCAACAAACAAGCATTGAAACTAAGTAAAGCTGACAAATTTTATTCCAAAGAAGAAGAGCCCTCCAAACCTAAAGCTTAAATATTTTGGGGTTGTAGTAGATCTAAGATGTGTATAAGAGACAGACTAACATGTACTTGCTCCTCATATAAATTAAAGCAACAAGTAACTGCAGGAACATCGATGTGGTAAGTAGCCCACCATGATATTGTTTGACTTGGCATTTACTATTTTATATCTAGGATGGTAATCTTGCATGCAAAATTATTATTGTATCAATGTCCGACATATTCCCCAGAAGTCTTGTTTAGCTAGACCCTAATTATATACGTGTAGGATATCCAAAATATGATGAGCAACTTTTGGTGCTGTCTCTTATACAGGTCTAGATACCATACACATCTAGATGTGTATAAGATGAGCAAAGAAGAAGTTGAAGTAGGATTATAACTGTCTCTTCAAATCAAAAGATAGAAAATCACAAAAGGAAAATGCAATAATCCTTCCCAGACATTCCCGAATTGCAAAATTCAGCTAGTCTGTCTGATATGCTCATCTGGTCTCGAGTAGAATTTGGGAATTATTCGATAAATTGACGAAACAGATCCGAACTCAAATGGATACCCTCGTAAAAAATGGTGTGAATGCAACAGCTAATGTCTGTCTCTTATACACATCTAGATGTGTATAACATTAATTTTTATGATTAACAGAATTTTTGTCTAGTTTTTATGATATTAACAGAAATTTTGACATGGGGAATGTTGTTTGAGTCTATTTCCCAATTTTGTCCAATCAATCTGTCTAATATCCCTTGTAAAATTGCATCTAAGGGAGATAAGAGATAGGTTAATCCTATTCAAATAACCCTTATACACATCTAGATGTGTATAATTCTATCCCTCAGAGAGGTTTGTAATTGCTACGATACAACTTCTGTATGTATCATATAGCACAACTGAGGCCCTTTTGTCTATCTTCCAGAAGCGACAGACATAGACTCTTCTCTGGCCTGGAGGAGCGTGTGTGGTTGGGAGGATGAACGGTATGACTTTCTACTTCATCCTAATCGTCACTTCAAGAAATTTTTAATTTAACAACTATGCTTAAAAAGCAATTTCTTCCTGGGACATGTTAATCAGGCTTCTTCATTCAAATGCTTTGTGAAAAACTCGTCTGGACCAACATCTCTTCTATCATCTGGTGTTCTTTCTCTCTCTCTCATTTTTTTTAGCACAGTTATCTCTGTCAGGCTTTGAAATAATAATCATCCTGCTATTCACCAGCAATTATTAAATAGTATGAACCAGAAACCTATCTAAAAACCTTGTATATTCGGGTTCTTGTCTTCTGTTTGTGGTAAAATTTTGTGACTTGAATACATTTTTCTGATTCTTTGAGTAAGTAATTAGCTATTAGAATTTTAATTTCTTATGAGGATCTTTTTTCATGACTCATGTTGATGCTGTCCACTATTGTCAACAGGTGTGAACTGAATTCTGAGAATCTGATTTTCTTTTCTGCCTAATTTGTTGTAGGCAACTTCCCTATTGGCTGACCACTTTAAATGGCCTTTCTGTCGTTACAAATAGTCAATGGTGCTATCACTTTGTCAACATCATCTTCATCAGCTGCTGCAATTTTAACCTCACCATCAATTTCCTCTCTTTCACCGTTTCTGTCAAAACTTGCTACACCTGCTGCAGTTACTTGGAGCTAAAGGATGGTAGACTCCTGCTGGCAAGTACCTGTTAGGTCTCCTGAGTTGCAGTCTCACCATGATGATATCAGGATGAACAGTGACAAGCATCCCAGAGAACCAGATGGGGATTCAGAAAAGTATTAGATGGGAATGAAAGAAATGATAGAATTTCAGAATTCAAGTTCCTAGACCAAGATATATCTATTTCTAAGGCAAGACTCCTGAATGCCATTGTGTCAGAGTTGTTTGAGTCACAACAACTCTTGCACTCTGTCTCTTATACACATCTAGATGTGTATAAGAGACAGGGCTTGTGATCCATCAATCTTTTCTAGAACAAGTGACACCTAAGACACCCTAATGTCAGATCCAGTACATTTCCTGCAGAACTATGCCCTTCTTTAATTGTTCTTGATTGACTTGGCATTGGTAATAGGAAGGCATGAAATATAGTACTAATAATTTTAGAAGAAAGTGCAAACGAGTGCCCCACCATATTATTAGCATTTTTGGGTTCAGACTGGAGCGGAATGAACTCTGAAAGAATTATTAATTTGTGATTGACACTTCCATTTGAAGAAATTGAAGATAATTTTGACATGACAGGAAAAGAAAATATATGATTCATTTGGATCCGAGCATGTAGATACATATTGGAAAGTTAATAAATCTTCTTCCTGAGTTAAAAGAAAAATTTTTTTTTTTTCTTGAACCATAGCAGATCTTATACACATCTGATAGTTACATTAATTTTATGTATCTTTATCTATCTGACATTTGATGTCTTGTTCTTCTGCATGTCTTATTAAAAAAGATACATAAAATTTATGTAACTATCAATTTCATCTCTATTTTTGGCCAAGACATGCTTAAGAAAAAAAAAAAGGTCTTTGTAGCCACCTTCAATACCAACTAGTTTGAGTAACGGATGATAGTATTGAGGTTTATTTAATTAGCAAGTAGTTGAATAATAGTAGTATATGACAGAGTATACAAGGCTTTTTGGAAGTATTTAATATTTGTTGCACAGAATGTACCATAATTTAATTTAACATCTCTATGGCAAAAACTTGCATGCACCACTTGGAAACAAAAAGTGTGGGCCCCACAGTGGGATCCATAGCTATTCTGTCCAGGAGGTGCATGCACGATGCACCTTGGTCCATGCAAGATATTTCTCATCTCCACTGGCTGAAGTAGCACAAAAGAGTTGCACATTTCTGGCTCCAATGCAAACATTTTAAATTTAACAGATGAAGAATCATGCAATATTTGCTAGAATCAACATCACATCATGCATTTGATACATCACTTTTTTAGGCTACTATCTGTTAGTTCTTTGCTCATAGATCTGTCTCTTGGATACACATTATTTTGTGTATATGCTTTAATTCCTATTTTTGTAGAATTATCTAACTACCTTGGGCAACTTATTCTATTATAGATGGTATAATAGAGGCCACATCCAATAACATCGAAACTAATATGATATGATTGTTACTATTCAAGAGTACTTTATGATTTTGAACTTCTTTAAAAAGCTACATGGATAATATGACGTGTGAAATGAGAACAAGTCTTCGATGTGTCAATGATTCATGGATAAGAACGAGCTCTGAAGTCTTAGTGATGACAATGCATCGGTTGAAATTTCTTTTCCTTATGTCATGAATTTAGAGCTGATAATGGAGGTAGGGCCATGGTTCTGGGAGATGGAGACTAAAATATCACCTTATATCTTTAAAGGGTAAGCTCATTCATCTTATGAAGAACTCAAAAGTTTTGAATTTGGCTTATGATGCTAGAAGTAGATGAAATTACTTAATTGTAAATAATCTCTGTTGGTTTCCATCTTCTTGTGTGATGATTATTGGCATGCACTCTTTCAAAGTCATGAGATTCATAGTGGTAACTGATTTCAGTTGTGCTATATGATACATACAGAAGGACACATAAGAGAACAGCTTAACAACAAGAAAGTTCTTT